>VXBO01001297.1:446128-505575 GCA_013400135.1 Rhinoptilus africanus | reverse complement strand
TTGATACTTGTCTCAAAAACAAAGTATTGCTTACAAAAAGGCAAATACAGACTTATTTAAACAACATCTTAAAGAAGCAAAGTAGGCTACAAACTCACCTTTGACAGCACATTATGGGCCACGCTAAAGTTGTTTGTTTAATCTTTCCTAGTAAAAGTAATAAAGACTAACTCGCCAATAAAGCTCCTTGCTCTTAGAGAACGCTGTTTTTGAGAGCTCTTTGCCACCTGTAAATTGTATTGCTATTACTCGCACTATTTTCCAAAAAACTGTAGCATTGTATCATGCATTGTATAAGACCCAAAAGTTGTGGGGCACTTAGCTTCTGACATTGTCAAATATTTGTCCCCTCTCAGGTCATGCCAAAATAGCTATCAGAGAACTGATGAGAGTCATCACATATGTGAACTTGCTCATTAACTGCTGAGAACCTCACCATTTCTCACCATCTTTTTATGGACTTACATACAGGCTAATATTACAATCTTGATTTTAGCGTATTTGTATATGGTGCCCTTTCTACACGGCATATTTGTATCCTGTCAGTAGTTGCTTCCTCGAGCCATTGAGACAGGAAAATAGTAAAGCGGTATCACTGCCTCTTTAGCATGAACAATCCATCAAGTCTCAGGATTAAATAAAAAAAAAAAAATCCCTGTCTCTGTTCAGTCTCAGGATCAGTCTCTCCTCCAGCACCATCTTAAGCAAGCATGATTTTGGTCTTCATTCCTCAAGTCTGAACAACTGAGGTTTTTTCATGGAATTTAAACTAAATTAATGACTAACACCATTACCCCCAAACCCCCCCCCCCCCCGACCCTCAGTATTAATCTTAAGGACAGTCATAAAGCTGCAAAGAAAGAGACAGAACACTCAATGGCGTTTTAAACAAATGCTACCACATTTTAAACACGTGCATGTTTGCAAAAGCTCTAAGCCTCTATTGCTCAAACCACTTGTGGTTTCTCAGCACTTCTTTTTTTGAATGATTGTGTCTTTATAAAATAAACATGTTTGAGACTAAATTACTTGCGTGTCTGTTGGGAATAATTATAAAATTAGCTCGTTCTAATTTACACTTGCGGGTTTTAAAAACATAACCAAATACCATAGTGAGTCTCCTGGTGAAACCGAAGCCTAGCAATGTCAAACATGGTTTAGATCATGCACAGGGACTTTGATTTTCTCGGTGCGGCAGTCTGATCTCTTTACAACAGGCTTAGTCCTTTGGGTTTGTCTCCTAATTCTCCAAATAAGTATTCCCATTTGTAGTTCTCCAGAGACGCTTCTACTTGTTCAACATGCCGGTAGGTTGTACGATATGTTATACAAATTCTAGGCAGAAAGCTGTGATTATCAAAATGTGGTATCTTCATGCATACCTTCAGTGGTTTACAATATATTGTTCAGCCATAATACAGAGAGGAGTTTTAGCCACTGAGTATTTCCGTGTCCCAAATATGATGGAGGGATGTGCTTTGGTTCCAACTACATTACCTAGGAATGTATTTAAGGTCTAGTCAGCAGTATTCAGGACAGCAACACATGATTTATTTTAACTATGTCCTTCAGACCTACTGATTTTTGTGATCTAAATTATGCTTTTCCAGGAAGAGAAATTATCACATTATCACAATGCCTCCATTGTACTACTCTGGCGCAGCATATTACGTTTTTGTGTATTAGGTAGTCATGACTGCAGATAATAATTTACAGGAAAATGCAGTGATCAGCTTAGACCCAAAGTGTTTTCTGCTATTCTAGTAGACAACAACAGTTGACACAGTATTTTAATACTGATATACCAGGATTCAGCTAAAATAATCTCAGTCAGCTATAGCCAACTTGGGCAGATCAAAATCTTACACAGTTTCCTCCTTTCCTCTGGACTTACCACCCAACACCTTTTCGAACCTCCATGGTTCCACAAGATAACGCATTCGTAATTAAAATTATTTCACAGGATGTCACAGGCTTGTTCCCACTCCTGGTGGCTAGAACAACTTCTGTTAGGCATCCTACAGCTTGTCTTCCTATCCAAGGCCAGGGGAGACACAAATCATACTTTCTGTACCAAGGTAAGGTGGGTTTACTTTCTGTGTTTACATCCTGCTTTTGATCCCTCAAGGCAGCAAAGGTTACAGCACCCTGCCCTTGCCACCACAACTTGTTTTACCTTATTTTCATCTTTTCATAAATACCTGAATAAGTTTTTTTTTTTTTAAACACATTACAGCTAAAATTTTGGCCAGCAACTTCTCCATGCATAGTCTGTGGTTTCAGACTTTTGTGCCACGTTTCTTAAGAACTGTTAATTCTCCTTCCTCTATTTCAGAGTTTTTAATAGGGTTTTTTTGGTACCACTTTCTCCTCCTTCTTCTCCTCCTGCACTATATATCACAACAGAACCTCATGCCCAACCTATCCCGAAATTCAGTCCTGACAGGTCTAGTAATAAATTGTACCATCACCTCCCCCCTTCCGTCCCTTTTTCTCTCCTGCTTAACAAAGTACCAAATTCTCTCAGAGTTATGCTGGCCTGTTCCAGCCTGACTTCCCAAATCCTGCACCTCATGTGCCAGCAGGGGACTAGGCCACCCAGTTGCCTACAAGCTTCTTGTTCTCCCTCCCTGACTCCTGTCCCCTCTTCCTCACTAGATCACATTAAACATCACTCTCTTCATACGAGTACCAGTGGTGAGAGAGTATCTGCGGATGGATGGATGGATGGGAAGAGAAAACCCTGGAGTCAGTCTTCCCGGGCCACGTCTTGTGTGCGTATGTACATATATGTGTGTGCGTACATACGTATATACATGAGCATATACATGTGTGCATATATACATATGTGCACAGTCATATATATGTATATGTGTGTGTGCATAACAAGGACTAGTACAGAGATTCTCAAACTGGTGATGCAGGAAGTGTCTTGGAAGGCAGTAGATACATATACATATATATGCACATGGGTATATGCATGTATACACACATACATATATGCATATATATACATGCATATTTTAACATATGTATGCAAAAATATGCCTATATGTATATATCTGGTTATGTGTGTATTCTATAAGTATATAGAATATTTTATATATATATATACACACACACAGAGTACAGCCTATATGTATACAGTATATAGAAAACACCATGCACACACACTTGTATGTAAGTGACTGTGCGGAGTGCANTTGGAAGGCAGTAGATACATATACATATATATGCGCATGGGTATATGCATGTATACACACATACATATATGCATATATATACATGCATATTTTAACATATGTATGCAAAAATATGCCTATATATATCTGGTTATGTGTGTATTCTATAAGTATATAGAATATTTTATATATATATACACACACACACAGAGTACAGCCTATATGTATACAGTATATAGAAAACACCATGCACACACACTTGTATGTAAGTGACTGTGCAGAGTGCAAAGCACCACAGCCTACACGGCCACTTTTTAACATCCTCCACGGAGTATTTTTCCAGCACATTCTCGGGAGTTGATTCATTCTCTAACCCAATACAAAAGTCAATAGTAAACATTGTATTTAAAAGCCTGAACTACACATGGGGTATTTTACCAGCGTGGTTTTTCAAGTGCACTTGAGTTCACCTTCTGGCTATTCTGAAGAATGAGTAACCTGTTCCACTCCATTCAGCAACATCCACTCCTCCCCCAACCTCCGTCTTTAATGCTAATTGCTTTTTAGGCACAAAAGAAAATCAGCCACAACATGGGAAAGAGGTGTATTTTAATCAGATACAGGATTTATATTTTAGAGTAGTCCCGTTTCCAAGCTGCAGATTGCTTACAAGTAATCTGAAATGGGACTATTTTGTTAGAATATGAAACAGGAAAAGGAACAAGATGTTCCCTTATGTAATTTTCTACACAAATCAGCCTTGCTCTGTTGATAGTTGCCCTACGTTATAATACGCAATTAAGTTATGCATTGATAAACTGAAAGTCATGAGTTATCATTGATAAATTATAAATATCATATATTAATGATAAATGATAAATATCAGATGTTAAGTTATCATTGATAAACTGAAAACATGAAAATCATCAGTTACTGAAGGGTGGTACAAAACACCAGATGCTTCATCAACTCAGTGACTCCACTGCCAGCTACGTACCAGAAACAGAAATGCCACTCAGTTCTTCTCCATCAATGTAAGAATCCCAATGAATCTTTCCAACTGCAGTTACTGTCTGTTGCAGAAGTCTGGCTTTATGTTTTGACAATTAGGCTACAATCAATTAGTGGAAATATCCAAAATAAACAAGTCAAGAAAAGGTCCAGCTTCCTGGAAAGTTAACCTCCCACAGCAAAACAAATATTTCAGCAGTATTAAAGATCTGTTAATGTTTAAGGAAAACAGCAACACTATTTTCCTTGCTTCATTTGTGATATAACGCTTAATCCTGCATTTTGTTTCCAAAGCCATCACAAAGCAGGTCAAGCTCCTTTGAGGCAAATATTATTATTGGGGACAACATTTGCTTTCTGACAAAGCTCTCCGGCTGGGGAGAAGACTGAGCGGAACAAGCACGTGCTCTGCCATAAATCAGACAAATATGAAGAGTGCTGCTGCCCCAAGGGGTTCTTGATTTTTAAAAATAGTCAGGGAAGAAAGAATTAAGATGCACATGATGAGGGTTGTTAGTTTTGGACTTGAACTACATTGTGATTAAAAAAAATTACACCATTCATCATAACTGGGAGGAGAAAACAGAGGAAAGACGAAGGACAGTTTCTGGCCTTCCTCCTGCCTCAGCCTCCTCTCCTGAGGACGGGAGTTTTCCCAGGCTATGACGTTGACTCATGCCACTTCCGGGAGAAAGCAGAGCTGAACTGGTAGCCCACTGGCATCTTCAGTTTTCAAAGCATTCATCCTACACTTACACACAATTTCCAGACTTTCAGTGCATAATACAGAAGCGCATGATGTTGAAAAGAAAGCTAAATTACTACTTCAGGAAAGTCTTTTCAGAGCAGACTGTGGGTAAGAGGCACGAACAGAGTCAATGTATTTTTCTTCATGAAGCCTGCAGCCATTGCAAGCCGACTTAAGCTGTAGAAGTAGCCATGATATGGGGAAGCATCAGACCTCAACAAGCCATTTTTTTTTCCAGTGTTATGGCACTATTAACTGATCCTGCCTGTATGGCTCAAGTTCCCCCCACAGCTACACACAAGCAGTGATTCAACAGAGCCAGAAACTGAATCTGCCACTGATGATGTTTGAGATTTTCAGTCATTAAGTGAGATTCTTATGCCCTACTGGGTACAGATAAACTTAAGCATGAACTCCTAGCTTTTCCACTCCCATGTGGCCACAAAGAGCAAGCGAAGTGCTGCTGCTCTGTCTGTGCACCCATGGGAAACCGCACACCCCCGAGACTTCAGACATACTGATTTTTTAGAAATAGAGTAAGAAGCACTGCAAGTCAGATCTAGTCTATTACATATATCACTGAGCAAGGCTTAATGGATGCACAAGCAGCAAGGAGCAACCTCTAATGTGGAATAACTTCTGCTCAACATTAAGAAAATGCAAGAGCATTTCACCAGAGGACTGTGCTTTTTACAGGCGACTGAGTCGTACAAGGATAGGAAGAAAATTATTTGCCTCTATCCCTCCAATTAACACAGTAGGTACAGTACTGTTAAATATTTAAGGCTATTACTTTAAATGAGTTCTCCAGTGCAGGGAAGAAGGGAAAAAAAGAAAGAATGAAAAAAAATAATAATCAGATAGACTCAATTAGATCCTAACCCAGTAAATTCTCATTTCCTTCAACATGAGTTTTGCCAGAATGAGATTAAGCTCAGGTCATATTAATTTATCTGTAAATTATTATTAATACACTTTCATGTATGTTAGCATAGCAATTTTTCCCTGTGCATCTCTAGCGATCTAACACTGGAACACATTCCTTCACTAAGAGTCCGCAAGTCCTCTAAGAGATGTACCACTTCAGCAGGAAAATTTCTTTCTCCTTTCATGATTGATTGAGAATTCGTCCAATAGCAATTTAAACTTTAGGATTACACATGCTGGGTAAATAAATATTTTTTTTTTAAATCACAAAATGTGAACATTCAAACTGATGGGCAACCGTATTCACAAGCCTCAAGGAGGGGAAGGACAGGAATACCAGGATACATTCAAAGGATTTTATTGAACTCAAGGGAATTTTTTCTATTTATTGGTGGATAAGAGATCAAAGCTAACAGCTAAATTCAGAAACCAGTCAAAGAATTTGAAAAAATGTTTTTATACCAAAAATAATTTAACTGTACGTTTTGCTAAGAAAGAAGTCAACGGAACTCTTAATGTCTACCTACCCATACAATCAGAAGGGTATGAAGGTGATTATAAGCTCTTTCTCATTCCCTGAAGTAGTAGGCTATAGTACAGTAAGCATCTCTAAATTTGATTAAATACACAGTAGCATGATTATGCTGCTTTAAACAACTGCTTAAAAAGTTGTATAACGCTTACGTAGAAAAACTCAAAATCAGCTGCATCAGCACAAACACAAATCTGACTTTTGGCGAATCTTCTGATTTCTTTTCAGGTTTGTTAGAGTTTTCAGTCTTTCTCTCTTTTACAAACTACTTAACTTTCAATAAGTTAGACTTACGGGTTGCTGCTTTTCATGATCTAATTAACATACAAATGAAGCCTTCACACACTACCATCCACTTAAACACATGCTAAACAAGTCAAAAGTGGATCTGCAGATACAGTCAGACAAAGGTAATGATCAGCTTGTGCTCATTAAAACACATTACTACCATCAATTAGAGACTGCAGGCTCTGTCAGATGAGGAATGGTATATGACAGTGTATGAATTCCAGCCCCTTTTAATAGAAATTGAAACAGGCTTGTGCATCCTACCTGCGTTGCACTGCACTGCAAAGGACACACAGATGGTCAATCTGCTGCGCATGTGGTAACTCTTAAATCAGACCAACCCCATTCTTCACGGTCCTCACATCAAACCTACCTACAAACATGTTTCAAAATTTGCCAAATGCAAATAAGGAAAGACAGTGCTATGTTGATTTCTTCATCAAAAATTGCAATTAGGGTAACACTAACTTGCACACTATGTCTTTAAATATTTCTTGCAGGTTTTAAAAAATTTTTAAAAATTCTATAAAATTTATAAAATGTCAGACCTTTTAGCACAACAGAAAGCAAGAGTCACTGGGGAAACCATGCCTTTCAGAAGACTTCCAGAGCTTTGTCCCCTTCTCCGTCTCCAGCTTCTGACAATCAGAAGTGGGATAGGCATTTGCTGCTTACTTTTGAAGGTGTATCTCAATTACAATAGGTCTCAAGACCGTTCTCTCCTCACATCAAACCTCTCTGTAAAAGACAGCACCAGACAAGCCCACACATTTTCCTTGAGAAGTGGCATGGACAGAACTCTACTGTTTTTCAGAGCACTTGCCAAATGTGTGCAAGAGTGATGGAGTGAACATGGGCAGGCCAGTTCAATGGCATATGGAAAATGTCACAAGTTCCAGCAGTTGAACAAATTGCTATCCACTTTGTCATGCTGATCTACAGGTACTTGCTTATCTTCAGAGCCTTTACTGATACGTGTGGTAGAATTACACATTCCATTCCAAATACAAGTTATGTTATCACGTATTGAACTTACTACAAAGCACAGAACTTGAAAAAAAATAACCCAAAATAAACAAACCCTCCATTGACAAACTTTCTATGAGCTCATAATAATGAACAGTGTCTTATCTTTATCAACAGATGCTGTCTTACCTTTATCAAGAAAAGCTGAAATGTCCCTTTCTCCTAACTCAGCTCCCAAGAACAAAAGAAATGAACTCCACCCTGTGGGCAAAGAACATTTTTTAAACAGTTAGTGATATTCTGAAAGAAAGTTTAATTCATTACAAAATAATACAGACCTTCCAATTTTGGTATGATACTCAGGTAAAAACATAATAACAGCTGGAAAAAAGCTCACTGATGGCATATGGCTAATTATATTTTTACTACATTATTTCAACAAGTAACATGCTAAGTGCTGCACATTGATAATGAAATAGCAACAATAATACTTTATAAGGAAAATTACGCTTTAATTTATTAGACCAAGCTTCCAAAGAAACTGACAGTACTGCAACCCTTTGTGCAAACTTCAAACACACAGGTTTCTTCTGCACCTTAAGAGAGGCCCCAGAACAATGAAATAATGTAATACACATTACTAAAAATAATTCTAGATACCTTAATAGTTCACATATTTTATAAACTAAGGATCATTGTTCCTCTCCATTGTAACCCACACACGAACCAAATGCTTCCATGGGAATAGGATAGGGTTTGTATGGCAACGGATGTTGTAAGTCTTAGTTAGGGTGAGATCAACAGCAGAAAGATCAAGATTCATTTATTCTCAGATGTAGCCATAAAAGCTTTATTCAAGTCCTCAGCAGGAGCAGTTTCAGTCAGCTGCAGAGGACTGAAGACAAGGCTGGAAAATTATTCACAGAGGCTAGAAGCAAAAGACAAAAAGTATATGGAGCAATAGCTACATGATGATGACGGAGAATGAACATATGACATGCTTGTATTGTAAGGAAAAGCAATTTCATGGGTTGAACAACAGGCACAAGAGCACAGAGGCAAGGAAAAAAAGGAGGACCAGAGCTTTTGCTTCTTTTCTCTTTCATTAACTACTCCATTATCACACTAGAATGTGAAGCAGAAATTATTCATTTAGACAGCTTCCTTAAAATCTTTACAATGTCACTGCTTATCTTATCTGAAGTAGTTTTACATATATCAACACCAATTCAAGAGTTGCAGAATGGGTGAATTTCATTCCGGCCCCAAACAGTGGCCAAATATTTATCATTTCCTTCACAATACTGGAACAGCTAGAAATTTTGCAAGGGCATAAATACAACTGACTTGCTGATAATGGCACGATTCAAGTAGCTGCCCTTGTTTCTACAGCAGTTTTGTTATTCTAAGGTTGTTATATTCTACTGTGTGAAAGGAAAAATGAACGTTGTTTGTTATTGAAGAAAATGCCTAGGTAATGCTTCTGATTTTTAAGTGCCACTAATCAGATGCTGCACTTTTTTTTTTTAATATGCAACTAGCTTATAATGACATAGTTAATTCACAATGTACGGTATAGTGTTCCTGTTATCAGGATAAAAGAAAATCTCCATGAATCTTGTTCATATTAGTTCTGTGAACATTCATGTATAGAACTACTGAAGTGAGTTGTGATCATTTGGCTTTGCTTCTAATTAACAGCTTCTAACGGTGAGTACATCTTCCTCAAAATACCTGTAAGACTGACAACTTGGGAGCCCTCATGACTTAAAAGTCAGAGAAGTTACTGATTTCACTCCTTAGAGTCACTGGAAGGATTCTGAAAACTTCCTTTTTCATTGCCGAGCTTCTTCATAGGGCTCCAATATCGTGGATTCCGCCCTTTCACATGCATCATGTTGTGCACGTAAGGTCATATCCATTATGAAATATTAACTTTCATATATCCTAGAGGTTTGTCTGGTGATTACACAAAGCCACAGGTAGAAATGGGTTGGTTTAACAACTTAATTTCAATACGCTCTACATCAATATTTCATCAGCAAATTTTTCTAACAGCACATGTTTAACACAGCAACTCTCACCAATATCAAAAACTTTCTCAAGTTATTAAAAATCCAACAGCTAACTCCCGTAGCTTCTTCCAAACACGCACACAGCTCTGCTTCCCTCTCTCATCCACCTGGCTCCTAAGAGTTGTGCATCTCCCTCTTCTCTAAATCATAGAATCTATGATGATTCTGTGATTTAGAGAAGAGGGAGATGCACAACTCTTGCAGCGTCACTTTGTGACCAAGTAAGTCCAGCCGTCGTCAAACCAGGCTTCATGGGATGACTTGCCTGGCAGCTGCCCAGGGCTACGGTGAAGGGTTGTTCCTATGAGCTTCCCCACAGTGAGGGTCCTGCATCTGAGGCACATAAACCTCTGAGTTCAAAGTAATAGAGATCATAATGAAGTACAGCAATTTTACAATTAAAACAAAAAAAATTATTTATCCAATACTACTAATTTAATCTCTACTCTGAAGTCTAGATTAAACTTTCCTACTAGAGCAAAGATTTAAAGTTTATAAGAAAATGACTTAGGAGCTAAAAAGTGATTTGCAGTAAACGGTAATTATTTCAGCTTCTATCCAAAGGGTGACCATTTTCCAGTAAACCTAGCTCCGTCCTTCACCCCCACAGAGCACCATGTGCACCCTGTCACAGGACATCTATGGAGGAGAGGAGCAGTACTACCATCCAGTCACATGCAACTCAACTCTGATTTCAGCTGCATTCACACCTGAGACAGCAGTGGAAAGCATATGGAAAACACCAACTTCATGCTCATGTACAGACAAAGGAAAAATTCTGTTCCTGAACACAAAAGGCAAGGGTCTTGGATAAGCACACGACATAGCTGCTTGAACTTGCCAGTTTCTCCTATCAAGTGCTTCTGTAAGTAGTCATTCATATGTCTTTAACTGTGTCCTCTCATGCAGTTATAAGAGGGATGAGGATCTGATTTGGAGGTAACAATTTATGTAAGCAGTTAAATTTCCATGATATTTTTCTGGAGGAGTTTAAACAGGTGGTAGTAAAGAATAACAGCTCCTTCCCTTCAGCTCACACAACAGAAGAACAATAGAATTGTCTAGGTTGGAAGGGACTTTTTAAGATCATCAAGAGTAACCATCAACATAAAGCTGTCAAAACCACCACTAAGCCATGTCCCTCGGCACCACGTCTGCCCATCTTTTAAATACATCCCAGGGATACCAATTCCACCAAATCCCTGGGCAGCCTGTTCCAATGTTTGATAACCCTTTTCAGTGAAGAAATTTTTCCTTATATCCAATCTAAACCTCCCCTGGCGTAACTTGAGGCCATTTCCTCTTGTCCTATCGCTTGTGACTGGAAAGAAGAGACCAATCCCCACCTCACTACAGCCTCCTTTCAGGTAGTTGTAGAGAGTGATAAGGCCTCTCCCCAGCCACCAGTTCTCCAGGCTAAACAACCCCAGCTCCCTCAGCCACTTCTCATAAGGCTTGTTCTCCAGACCCCTCACCAGCTTCGTTGCCCTTTTCTGAACACTCACTCAATGTCTTTCTTCTAGTGAGCGGCCCAAAACTGGACACAACGCTCAAGGTGGGGCCTCACCAGTGACAAGTACAGGGGAAGAATCACTTCCCTAGGAATAACATCCTTCTCTTCCTTTTGCCATGTTCAGCAACAGGCAAAACCATGGTAGAGATATTTTCACATGATCTTCCTGTTTTCTAGGATTTCTGGAAACCATTTCCCTAGTCTTTTTCCCTCTTTTTTTCTCAGCTCCACCCTGCAGAGAGAAGGAATTGATCTTGAGTAGGTACACCCTACAAGCGAATGCCACCGGTAATCACAGTGCAGCCTCACCAGCTCAAAATAATAATTTCCACTTACAAACAGCCTTCAAGTATATGGTTTCACTGTGTTATTTTTAAAGTATTCTTGTTGAAGAATTTTGCCATGCTAAGCTAACGTTCAATACACAAATGGTGATACATTCAGTAGAGGCAGGTCTCTATTCCTGCTTTAGACATGACGCTGCATGCAAGCTTACAGATTCTAAGAAGTGTGGTGTCTTATTTGAGAATGCTTTCCACTTTTCTCCTTAATCTACTTATTTTTTTTAATTTGTGGTCTAGAGGAAGCGCCTAACAAACAAGTGTTTCAGCCAGAAGTTGACTACATGTTTGCCCGTATGAGCTGGGTTGAAATGCAAAGATTTTTCTTCATTTTGTTGTAAGACAGAAAAGCCTAAAATGAGTAAGAAAAAGAATACATAAAGAATAAGCAGTACAATTTATGCACCGCTTTAGTGAACTGATATAGCTGCGATAGGATATGTCTGATCTCAAAATTGGTATGTAACCAATACAGGAGCCAAAGAGGTCAATGACCATTAAAATATGAAGAGGATTCAGTTAGCATTCCCTCTTAATTTCATACAAAACACCAATAATCCCAAAATAATTCAACATTCGCCTTAAACCCTACAAGAACAGAGACAGAAACTTACACTGGCTGACACAGCCTGGGATTTCACGAGTACGCTGATACTATGGCAATAAAAAGCTGGGAAACACTAAAGTAACCATTCAAATGCCCTGTTTCATAAGATAAGGGAACTTTTTGCCACAACTGATATTTGTTTTGACTTCTTAAATGAAGCTAAATATAATATTTCATTGTTCTCTCAGAGCTCTTTCAGGAGTCCACCCACTCAGGGAACTGGTGGCACAAAGCCGACCGAGGACCAAAGGCTCCAGCCACCGTCAGGAAGCTGCCCTTTCCCCCTCCTGCCATTTGTCAGCCTTGCAGGCAAAAGCTGAGAGAGAAGCACAGATTGGAATAATTATACAGATTGTTCGGGGTTAATTAAGCAAATTACTCAGAATCAATAGTATTTAAAATCTATGGAGAAAATGAATAGATGCCATCAGAAAGTTTCTAAGGGAGACAGATTATAGAAAAGTGCTACAGCATGAGGAAAATGAGATCTCATTTGATGCAGCCTGCATGAGACAAAAAAACTGAATGGAAAAGCCTGAGACAAGGTTTTTTGTAACATATGTAAACATAACATATATATATATAGTTTAATTGTAGAGACCTAGATAATTCTTCCAGACATCAGTTTTCATCAGTGGCTTCTGTTGTCAAATTACACAACTTTATGATAGAATGATCCAATTTAATGCATTTGCAGTTGTCTGTACCAACAAATTTTATCAGGGAAAAACATGAGTCTAATACAGACAAGAAGCTGAGTAGGCACATCATTCCAGTTACAAATAGACTAAAACAATTTCATCTGAAACTGAATCAATTCTTCCCCTCTCATTAGACTACGTGATTTCATAGTAAGACGCAGTCATGTAAGATAACAGTTTTGCTAAGATCAGGGCAATTTTAAGTTTGGCATTTTAAAGTGGCATATCAGAGAGACAAGCAGAAGGCTTTAAATATAAAATATAAAACAGAAGATTCAGCAGAACAGCTGAACCGACGTGAACTTTCAGCTGAAGAGAACTGAATCTTTGGAAAGACACGATTCTAGCAGGAAGGTGCCCATCAGTGACAAACTGCGAACTTTTCTATTCCCCTGCACAGCCAAACACTAGGGGAAACTACAGCACACAGTCGGTAAAAGTTGCTGATAATCCACCACCATAAACATAATTCACAGATATGGCTAAACTTTTCTCTGTAGGTTTGCTGTGTCTGCCAGCGTTTAAGTTATGAGGAAAAATAAGGCCCTTTTGTAAAACATTCTTAAATTATTACAAAAGTAAAACGCCTGCTGTTTTTGCATACACTGAAGGTTTATCCATTTTGGTGCACTTCTGTAAGGCCTTATTATTTCCTATTTTCTGTACTTATTATGCTGCAAATTAGTGCTGTCTGAGAGATTCTCCAAGGTGTGGGCACTAAAACAACCTCACAGGTGATCTCCTATGCAATGAAGTCCTTGTCTTGCTCATGCTTTCCCACATCCACCCATAATACGCTTTCCCCGCCTATGGCTCTATGCCATTCAGGCATTCACACATTGAGCCTCCTTTGCTCTCTATTAGAATGACAAGCACCTATCTAAACAGCCAGTATGAAACCTGATCCCTCTGTTTTCAACTAAAATCCACCACTAAAAAAAAAAAAAAGAAAGAAAAATGTCAGACTGTCTTTTGGAATAATACATTCAAATATTTTCTTAGTATGAAAAGACCAAACTCCGCCCTTCCAGTCTGAAAAGTCTCTGCAAAGAAAACCAGCAGTTACATTCCCAGAATTACAAGGAGGATGGGGAAATTTGGCTTCAGTATTTGCCACGACTGTATCCATAAGCGCACAATGATCACAAATCAGATGCTCAAGGAGTAAGGTTTAATTCATAAGACTAGATCAGATTTAACCCAGAATTAATAGGATACAACACAATCATAAACAACTGAAATGACAAGGGCTGTGATTGCTTGGCATTGTAATTGATTCTGGGTTTGGGTTTTTTGAGGTTTTGGAGAAGGTCGTTGGGGTGGGATGTTGTGGTGGTTTTTTTGCTTTATTTTGTTTTTAAAGAAAATTATAGATTTTTCAAATGCACAAATCTTTAATATTTAAAAGTCTGATAAACAACTTCAATATATAATTAGCGATCCACTTAGCTTCAAAGGATTTTAGTGCCTCCCTGTCAGCAGAAATGCAGTAACATTGTACTTGTTTCTTCTTACTTCATGGAAAAGAAACCAAGAAACTAACGTAATCACTTAAAACAAATTCAACTTTTAAAGATTTTCTACAAAGTTCGAGTACAAACAAAATGAGACAGTATAAACATCCCTTACGTTTACATTGCTCTACTGAGACTAATCAGAGTTGTCAATATGAAATACTGTATTTTAGCCAGTCATGAAGTTAATACTTAAGACATTCTAGTGTTGTTTTTAATTCAGAAGTAGAGGAGGAAAGGCACTACAAAAATCATGTGTGTTGACATTATGAGTCATCTATTTCTACTTCTTAAAGTAACTACCATGATTAGTTTGAGGCAGGTAAGCTTAAGGGAAGAGTCAGAAAATACATTTCAAAGGACTAAGCCTAAGAATTTCACCGTGGCTTCCACCTACACTTAGCAACTGGAAATTCATTTCCACTCCCAAGCACAGACTGGGCCCCAAAGACCTATTTCATCCTCTACGTCACAAACTGGCTGGCACCATTCATAGAAATGCTGGGCCTGAGTAACTACTTTTTCCACACAGAGCTTACGGAGACTTTTGTAAGAGATGCTGAAAGGAGCACTAGGCTACAGACTGCAGAGGAAAGCACTATGCACTCCATGAAAATGACGGCAATACCTACACTGAGGCATGTTTGGGAAGACCGAACACAAAACAACAGGATGTTAATGACAAAAGCACATATGTACATTTGAGAACTGAAAAAGAGAATGGAAAGCCATTGTAGCCATTGTGGTTGTTCAGTGCTTTTGCCTAGCTGATGACATGCAGCGTGCAGATGCTGCTCCTAGAGACACCGAGCGGCACACACTCCCCACCTCCCACAAGCGGGACCCCCAGAAGAACAATTCAAAGAGGAACCACAAGCCCAACCCCTTCTTCTTTCTGAACACACACTCTGCATCCTAACATGACATCCACCTGAAATAGGTAGATGGTCTCCCAACAGACCCACCTTCTCAGCTTAATCTGTAACTCGGTAATGATATGGTAAGCCACAACCACGGAATGCCTATTAAAATAGAAAAATATTTATCCAATACAGCAATAGTCTAAAATAATTTCTGGGTGCGCCTCTGTAAATTCAAAACTTTTTCCATTGAAATAATAGGATTATATCAGTAGTGAAATGTATTTCAGTATCTACCCATACACATGATTTCTCCAATGTGGAAGAAATAGAGGGAGAAGGTTACAAACACTGTTACAAAACTTCCTTTTTTTATTCTCTTTTTTTAAAATTAGGCTAAAAATGTGAATAGATAGTGAGAAACACTCAGAGGAGATAGAATTACAGGTCATTTCAGGCTGATAAAGTGAAAAACAAGGAAGCTAAAGGATTTTGCATAAAAATCAGAGTAATTTTAAAATCTTTCCTTATTTACAACATGATGTACTATTACCATTTGAAACAAGGAACAAGATCTATTCTCTCCTGTTTTCAGACTTCATACAGAAGAACTCTGCATTTTGAATTAAAAAGACCAATTCACTCCATACTGTAAATAAAACATGGTGAGTTGGTGAGGGGATAGGGACATAGAACTCCATTATAAAAGGACATTATAGGACACAGACAAATCGCCCATGTTAAGCTACGAGAGAAATGACAGACAGATCTTCTCTATTTATGAGCAGATTTCATTGCCTTGAAGGAAGGAGAGAAAAAGGTTGGCTTTTCCATCGCAACTTGGAATATGGCCTATCACGCAATTTCAAACTAGATGGCCAAAAGCAAATGAACACGCATGTGAAAACTGGTATCTCGTCAAAAACTGCTTACTTGATGAAATCTCATAACAATAGTAAACCATTGGAGTACAAAGTCATTTGTGAACCAAATGTTGAACCATGGAAAAAATGCACCTCGCTACAGCACAGAGCAAGTTACTAATTCACTACAGTAGAAAGCAATTTGTGAATTGAATCTTGGAGCATGTTTCCTTTTGCTTTTGTTTACTTTGGAGTTGAACGTTCTTGAACTACAAGGGCTGCCTACTAAGTAACAATCACAGGATTTGCATGTGTATGTATCACGTATGTGTAAATATATGTTTGGCAATTATGTGAAGATTGAGAATGATTAGAAGCCTTATGCCATGGAAATACTGCATAGGCATAAAGAGTGTATAACATTATCCTTGAATAATTAAGGGTCAGAAGGTCAACCCACGCATGCAGACCTTTCCTCAAAACAAGGTTACCACAGTGACCTCTTCAGAACTGCCGGCCTCCTGCTGTATCTTTTGCCCATGTCTGCTCCAGGTTTTCCACGTAGTTGGAATTCCACAGATGGTCCCCATTGCCCCCAGTGAAATGCGATGGGGAAATGGGAAATGCTCTTTCCAGATGAACTCCCCAGAACAAGACTTCATTTCTTAGACAACAGAGGGATATTTTCCAGAAACTCATGATTCCCAAGAGCGCAACAATTGGCTAATACTTAATTCTTCTATAATCTTAGAAAATCTGGTAGAAGTTTAAAAGCATTTTCACAGGGCACTGATGTTCCAATAAATGCTGGAAGCTCTCTGACCAGCATTTGATAACTGTACATTAAAGGATTTGGGCGTCCCTTCTTGCGGTTTAAATATAAATACCATATTCTTAATAAAGCCTATGCTAAAGTAATGCTTTTGAAGTTTTAGTCAACTATTTTAAACACGGTATTCTGATGTCCTTTAGTAAACACACAGGACAGTCAATAGTTCAATACTCCAGTCTCTCCTTTCTCTTACTACTTTATTATATTTGTTGATGTTAATGATTTGCTAAATTTATTTCCTTTTAACTACAGCCTCTGTGTTCCTAAAAGTTCCTTAAAAATTACTTAAGTAACAAAAGACATTATGGCACAAAGATAAAAGGAAAGATATTTTAGTATATAATTTCCCACCTCAACACACACAGCTGTGGCCATAAACACTCCTCATGCCATCATAGTATTACAACAATGCATACACACACATACTTTGGCAAAAATAATCCACGTTTATAACAGAACATTGAGTTCAGATTCCATGTTTAGTGATCCTTTTCCAGGATTTTGCTCGCATCTCTGGTGAAGTGCCGCAATTCCCACATTGTATCTCCATTCTACACAGGGCGCAAAATACAGATTTCTTCCTTAGAAGACATTTGGTATAATTAATAACAGAATAATTATTATAAAGACATAAGTTGTATCCTCTCTCTACATAGACATCTCTCTCATAAACGCTAAGTGGACTTACCGAGCATGGTTATCAGGAAAGAAATGAGGAATCCTGTAACTCAGACAATACAGAAATGTACATAAGGAAAATCTTTAATTTCCTACATTAGTATAATATTAAAGGGGAAGTAAGAGAGAGGTAAACATGAATAGAATGAGAATAAAGGAAATCTTGATTTAATAATTGATTTTTAATCTCCTTTGCATTTATACTTCTCTGACCTTAAAAAAGAAATAAATCTCATTTTCACTGGCTGCTGTAACCACTGAAACAAACATTAACTTTAAACCAAATTAAAACAGGATTTTAAAGTAGTGAAATAGCTCTCTAAAGATACCTTATGCAACTGGTAAAATGGGTTTACCAAAATGCTCTTTGATTCAAAACGAAGTTCTTGAATAAAGACTTTTCTACGAGGAAAGTTTATTCTAATCATGGGGCAGATTTTTAAATGTTTCAGTTCACTGCCTTAAAGTTTTCCCAGGATCTTCACAGAGGTTGAGCACCTTTATCTGCACCTTAAAATAGGATTCCGTTGAACAACCAAAAAAACAATTATGAATATATTAAGCTGACACCTGCTGAGATTTTCAAGTGAGCCATGGTGAGTTACTGCTCCTTAATAATGCCACTGCACATTCCTCCTCACCTGTGTGAATCCCCCAGATGCTGCAGCTGGTGGAGGCTGCAGGAGGAGGGCTGTGAAGGGCCCACTCAAAGTAACCCAACAAAAAGTACTTCAACACCAGTGAAGCCTAGGAAAAATCTGCCTACACACTCCTACAGTATTATTTAACAAGATCAGCTGATCTCAAGCTTTCCTCTTACTCTAAATTCAAGTTTTCTGTTTAAGATTCAGTTTCTGAAAACTAGGATGCTGAAAACTTCAACACTTTCTCTTCAGAGATCAAAATTCAAGTTGCCTTAAAGGCAATAATACATTACTCCCTTTTTACAGAAAACCAGCAAATCAAATTTTAAAAGGCAAATCACTCTTAATTGAATGTCTTATTCAAAAAATATTAGAATAACTACTAATCTTGAGTCTTTAAATAAGATTAAATGCTGTACTGCTGCTATACCACTTCTCATGTTTATAGACTTATTTTTACCTTTTCAAACAATTTTGGCAATGCAGACAGACAAGTGATTTTTCCTAGTTTCCTCTGCTTCCATTGTAGCTGACTCAGGCTTGATTTCATACGTCTGCAAAATATATTTGGTGTCTGGAGTACTAATCCACAGAGATTTATTTTTCAACTTGTTTCCTTGGAAGGTGATGGAATCAATTCTATTACTGTTATTTTCAGAAAAATTGATAGAAGTTCAAAGATGACTGGTTTGTTTTAAATAGAGCCAGCCTTTGAAATTCAACTACCTGCCAGTAGTCTAAAATGCCTTTTTAAGCAGTTCACATAACATAGCAAGTAATAAACATAAGGCAAAACTTTAGCAAGTATGAAAAAATAGGAAAACACCCACATGCCATTACTGCCAGTTTCAACCTACACATACAATATAAATCAAGCATAAGGTAACAGTAGCTTAACTAATTCTATTAATCTCTAAGAGTAAGCATTTCATTTGGCCATTTTCACATCCTGTAATTATTACAGAGGAAACACAGGTTAAAGGTTCAACTAGCACTTAAAACGTCTCCTAGAGCATAATTATATCTACAAGACTTAGCCTGTGGGTAAGATCGGGAAGCCTATAACACAAAGCATTTATTTTTCTCAAATACACTGTGGAGTCCAATTATGCCAAAGAATTTATTTTTTTATTATTAATATTCAGTTCTATGCAATGTGCATCTCAAGAGGAAAAGCCATCTGAAGCCTGCAGAGTTTGGGCCGTGAAATGTTATCCTTCAGTTATAATAAATGATTAAAACAGAATCATGAGAGCCCTCTTCAAGTTCTTTCAAAGGAAGCATCGTGAAAGCATAGTCACAGCTGTCTATTGCTTGATTCAGTAGGGGATCAAAATAGGGGACCATTGCAACAGCACAGGCCTCGAGAGCAGCCCTGTTTGCTAACTGGAAACACATGGCTTCACTGAAACACAAAACACCTATTTCATTTTTCATGGCTCATTTTTGGAACAGAAACTCATTTCCAAATACGGGAAGAGAGCCCACAAACTCTGCATGTCATGATGTACCTGTTTAGACAAATTATGCTCTTATTATGCTCCATAAATTGGAATTGCCTGCTGTACAGTGGCAAAAGGCTGAGAAGAGGTGAGCATTCAGAACAGGCAGGAATTCAAGTAGCTAATAGACTACAACGAGAGAACCCTGCAATTCTTATTTACAGAGTCCTCTAAGCTCCTTCTTCCCATTAAGTATGTGCAATGGGTGCCATACACAGCACACGTTAATTTGAAGCAAAAAGATAGTCAATCATATTAATTTCTCATTGGCAGTTTCTAAGACACACAAATAAAAGGCTATTTGTTTGCCATTATTAACAAGGCTCTGACTTTGCTCAGCTACAGCCTCTCTTTGATTTTTGATGTGAAAGCATTAATGGGAAGTGTTCATAATGAAATTTGTAAGCACCAATTCAAGGTCTGGGCTCTGAAAAACAACTACTTCACTACTTATTCCAAGTGGTGCAATTGATGGAATCTGGCAAGCAAGTTCCAAGGTTTTGGCTTAAAAAACAAAAAGCAACTTGAAAAACTCATAAAAGGGATATTAATGTTAACAAAACAAGCTCTCAAATTAGTAAATACTAGAATTAAGGCTGTTCGTGAAGCATGAATTCAGCCCTCTTACATGTATTCAATGTAATGGCTTCACTCAATAAAAAAAGAAAAACCCCTAAAACAAACAAAAAATAATCACACCCCAAACACCAGTGCTCCCGTGACTAGTGCAATGTTCTAAGCTAAAATTGGTTTTTTTGTTTAATTCTTTAATTGACTGTTTACCCCGGTTTAGATGAGACAAAAATCTAATAAATCCCTGTACCATCACATATAAAAAGACTGTATAAAACATGGAAAAAGAGAGTTTAATAACAAACAGAATTCAACATTAAGCTACTATAGTGTGAAGCTGAAACTTAAATCTAAACCCAAAAGACCATAGGTATTGAGTATGAATTTTGGTTTACACTAAGTTTTCCACTATTTATTTTTAAAAACATTCCAGTTTTACTAAAAAGCCCCAAAACCACCCTAACCAGTTTTGACATATTTTTAGATTTCTCCCAATGTTTTCCTTTCCTTGGCAATTTTTCTTCAGAGTTGCATTAACATCTCACTCACCGACACAGACGGCTAATGGATCTGGATAGGTAGCTGCCAAAGGCGGCAAGCACTAAAATAAAGGCAACAGAACAAAGCCCAAGATGTTTTACATTTCAGACACTCTTCCTAACCATTTTGACCTTCCAACACTCAGAGCTACAATGAGATCGAGAGGCATCTTAAAAGGATTCCCCAAGTATCTTCTAAAAGATAAAACACAAAACTATATCTATTTGTGAAGATAACTCTTTGCCACTAAAAATATTTTTCTGATTGTTTCTCACTTAATCCCATTTATATTGATGATATCTAAGGGATGGAGAGGGAATGGAAAGAGCAAAACATTGTTTCTCCAATTCCAGTGTCAGGAAATGCTGTTCATTAGTTTATGAAGCAGCAGATAACTCCAAGGTCTCCCTGACCTTTCAGCACTATGGGGCAATCTTTCCACAAGGACTAACTGTTCTCACACAGTTCTTGCACCATACAAGGTACTAATCTTTTTGTTGACACCTGGTATTCAGATTTTCTTGTTCTACTTCTGTTTTCCCAAGGAGACTATTCATCACTGATGTAACCCCAGCACAGTGATACAGCATGAGATCCTGTCCCAAACGTAGCTCTGGCTTTTCAGTTCCTTCCTCTTCCTTCTGCAGCATCTCAATGTACCCCTAGACTGGAAATGGGCATCAACGTTCTACATCAGTAATCCTTTCATTTTGATGGTGGTATTCCTTTAAGCATGGCACGTGACAGGGTAAGGCTTAGACATTTTCCTTGCTGGAAAGAGTCAAGTTCTGGAACACCAGATGGAGGTTGGCTTTAAACACCAGATGTGCCTATGGTAGACTCAAGATTTCCTTTCCTCTTTCTATTCTAGTGCTGGTGAGTTCCTACATGCTGCGTAGAGCCACGTTACTGTTGCTGAACACTAGCGGAGTCCATTGCAAGCGTTCACTGTTTAGCTTTCCCTCCCAAGGCAATGCAAGAGGAACTCCTGGGTCATACTGAAAGTTTATAAAGAATGAGCTGAAGTCAATGCAGATGATGTGAAATATTAAGCATTCCAAACATGTATCTTCTCAAGCATCACTCAATGTATCTAAAGGTAAAATGTATTTTGAAGAGAAGCACATGGTAAAAAGAAAAAGAAGTTGATATGGAATCAGGGTCGATTCAGACATCTCTAGCCATGGAACCTATTCAGTATGCAAAGAATTACAAGTTGAGTGGTTGGGGTTTTTTTAAAGCATAGGGCATCTGCAAAACTTGAGTTAGAAAAATAGCATTCAATTGGTGTATGTGAATATCACAAGGATGTCGATACCTAAATTCCTAAAACTATAATCAATTAAAAATAAACACTAACCTAAATCAAGGAGCACAATACTGTTAAGACATTTATTAAAAACATGAAAATTTATGCATGGTCAAATATAAATTTTGCTTTTTGTTGAAGGAAAGTATGACAGCATGCACCTGTTGTTTACCATGACTGCTAATTAAAAGGTGCCAACGCAAACCAACTTGCAAACTCTCCGTGCTGCTCACTAGAAAGAAACTACCGCCCTGATTCAGCATCAGTTACTTTTTTGGGAACACGTCACCCACCTTGAAAGTTCAAAGGAATGTCTCACCTGAAAGGAGCTGTCAGCCCACCATAACATTTCGACACTTGAGGCTAAAACGGTACCCAAAAACAGCCATGCCAACACTATATATATACACTTTGTTTGTGAATAAGTGTGATGTGTACTTTCAGATGGGGAATAATGTTTCTTGTTATTTTTTTCACTTATGGCCTGTTATAGCTCAGTAACTGCCCACTAGAGAGGCTATCGGCAATGGGACTTCTACAGCTGCAACTGGCAGGCAGAGTTGAAACTACGGGTCCATTCATTTATAAAAGACCCTCAGATGCTGCTGATGGCAAGGCAAGGCATGGCGTTCTCTCTGAGTAACAATAGTTACTTCAGCTTTCCGTACAAGGGTCCTGCCTAGCAGGACAAGTATAGCAGAGCACCAACTTATAATCCCATATCCAGTATGCCCTGTAATTATCTTCCACAAGAATGGCACTCCATCAAAGGCTATTGGTTCAAGCTACTTGTACAATATGAAACAAAGAAAATAACAACCTGGGAATTAGATATACAGTAGCTTTAATTCTAGTTCCAATTATAGCCAGGAAGGAAAGGGTGCGTGTGGTGGGGGTAAATTAAACACTTACATGTAGTTATTAGTGCTTTAGAAACATGAATTTATCTAGAAGCATGAAATCTCCAATCCCAATCAACAATCTTCACCAAAACTCACAGAATTCCAACAGAGCAAGAAAATCACCAGCTCTTCTCACTACAACCACATCTCTGAACGAAGTGGTGGCAAAGCATCCCTGGCCAGCTGCAGACAGCCTACACACAGGCCAGTGCTCTGCCCTCATCACCAGCCCACCTTTGCAGCTACTGCGACCAGTCCTGATGGAAACCCACAGACATCTTTGGGCTCTAGCGATTAGTTAAGTATTAGCTTTTTCAAAATGCATCTGATTGAGAATGGAAAACAGAAACCTGCTAGACTTGTTCACCTCTGCTTATCTTAAATCCCTTGATGACCAAGATATTTAGTATCTTAAAACCTATGGGTGTTTTTCAGACTTCTTCTGTACAACCTGCAATTATAAAACCAGGCTTCATATGGTAGTTTTATGGATCAAATATCATCTGGTATCTTCTTAGAATTCATTTTTCAGAAAAGACCTGCTCATCCGTAAGAGCATTTCCCGTAATTTTGTTCTTTGCGGAATACTTCAATATATATATATGGTTTGATTTATGGAGTACTTTCCAGTTACAGTGCTACCTTATAGTACAGAGATGCAAACCCCATCCATCTAAGTCTACAATCCTGTTATTACATTTTTACACTGGTGAAACTCAACTGCAAAAAAATCAGGCCATTTATTGCTACGTGGTCATGCAGCAAAGTTACAGCAGGCACGCTACAGTACGAAGGTTTTTCCATGAAACAACAACAATAAAAGCAGTGTCATCACATAGCAATTAGTGGTATTAAGCAGGAAATTTAGGACTGAAGTAGGTAGAGTTTATAACAAGCAAAACCTCCCTTTCTACAGAGCTGGTAGTGAACATCTTTGTTGCCAGATGAGGCTGCGGTTTGAGACTTGGAGTTCAAAAACAGACCAAGCAAGCTGGGGGGACAAAAGGCTGGGCTGTCACCTCTAACCCCACAGCCCAACAGTGGTGGGTGCTGGTAGGGTCAATGAGGAATGGACGCTGATGGGGCCAGGCTTGTTTGTCCTCCCTACGGCACATCCTCCACAGCCACCATCAGGTACAAGTTTCTGAGTGAGACACACTGTTGGCCCGACTGTTCTTATCAGTGACTATTATTCTTACTAGTTAATCAAATAAAAGCAAAACACGATTGCCAGGATGAAGCACTCAGTGTTTGAGAACAATTTGTTTGGGTTTGGCCATTTCTCACACAGGGCATCCAGAACATTTCAGTCCCACAAAACACAAAATCACTGCATTCAGTTTTTTAATAATTCGTCATGCTTTAAAACCGATTTCTCATTTTGTTTCCTTCATATTGCATAAATGCACACACAGTCACACATACATACAAAGGATGCATAACTGTGAAACAAACACAAATAAGTACTTGACTTTTAAAACCTCAATTTTGCTTTGCCTTCATCTGTGAATGCTGCCAAGCGAAGAAAGACTCAGTATTTAACTTGTCTACTTCAGCTAAAACACTCATCATACATTTCAGAACATATCATAGCATTAAACACACTGTATATCAAGCAAGTAAATTAAAGGCACAGTATTTTAATTTTTTAACTGCATCAATTAGTCTTCTATGATAGGTGAAGGGATAATTTACCTTTTACTATTAGCTCACCTTCAGGTTGTAACTTCCAGATATCGCATCATATGATTTGAAATGACACTCAATAAACTATTATCAATTTGACATTTACACTGGTGCCATTAGCATTAATTTTCAGTTCTCATTCAGATGGACAAGGATTTTAACCTAATAATTACAAGAGTAAACAGGCTACTAATACGCATTATAGAATTAATTATTATTTTAGTTAGTATTAATATGCTATTACATGTAATTATTATAAGAGTAATTATTAGTACTAGTACAACTGGTCCTTGCAACTCTAGAGGCTAGACCTGATTTTGTGTTAAATAAATAGTACATTTTCTGTGTATTTCTCATGTTTGTAAAGTTACTTTTTCTAAAGACTGGACATTCAATAGCTGAATTTGAAACATTTGGCCCCCTTGTTTTTACTCACCTGAGTGAATAAATCCTGGCTCCACAGAGAACAGAAGAATTCTATTTCTTTATTATCAACTTCCTCTGTGATAATGAAAGGCCTTTTTAAAATACTGACAGGTACTAAAACCAGATTTAGCATTTTCTTAAAACAGGATGACTTGTAGTAGGAGATGAGCTCCCCATTATCCATATGTTTCCAGTTGGTTTTATTTATATGACCAAACTTTCCAGATGTCACGCTCTTCATCTTTCATCCCTGCGGAATGATAAACTATGTACCTCTTACAAGCTTTTTATATCTACCCTTATATTTAAGCATTTTAAAATAATTTTTAAATGAGAAATATGTTAAATTCTTATTTTCTGTAGAGATTTCCAAGACCAGCATCCACCAAATGCCCTCTTGTAAACTGTGTAACAAAGAGAGAAAGAAAAGGATGGAGCGCACTTGCTTCTGGGTGTGAGGATGCGGGTGTTGGGGGGCAGCAGCACAGGGTTAAGTTCGCTGCAAATAAAACTAGAGGTAGTCTTGCCTCCAGTGAGCCATTTATATATATTAAAACGAGGAGAAGCAAAGAACAAAACAAATGCCAGACCTGCAGGTGTGCTAACAAATTACAACTGGAGCAGGAAAAGAAAAAGTCTGCTATATCCTTTCTATCCTTCCTTCACCTCAGCGATCTCTGTGATGCAACCTTTATTCTAAAGAGAATTGCATGCAGTCAGTCTTACCCACAAAGATGCAACGGATGTTTGCACAGGTTGGCATGACTCTGCTGCTGCCCCTAACCAGCAACAGTTGGCATCAATTTTACAGGAGCCCCAAAATTGTCCTAAGCTATTAAAAGACGGAGAAAGGAAAAGAGCTGGCTCCTTGCTTGACCACAAGCACTGACTTGAAAAGTAGACATTACCTGCAGCTACAAAGTATTTCAGTTGTAGAAGATTTCAACAGTATGTGGTACTGTCTTCAGGCTTCTCAGGAAAGCACTGAAGAGAGGCTCATTCAAATAAATAATTTGTGTTTCACTACCTATGCGATTTATCTCAGTATGAGTTACCCTAATGCAATAGAAAAGAGAGTACTTGTGAGCTTGTTGTGTGCTCTGCATCAAGTTAGAATCATAAAATGTGTTCTCACATCTCCAAATGGTATTTTATCTCAGTACATGTTCCGCTTGGAATTTTTCATATCTAGTAAAAATGCTGTTCTTTCCTCTATGAACAACAGAAATTCTTATGTTATGTTACCAAGTTCCTTAAAACTAAGAAGGAAAAAACTGAGTCATGTAGGTCAGGCATTAATATTTTAAATACACTACATAGACCTTTCTACAGAAACTGCATAGTACACCTTTAAGTAAAAAACGGATTTAGTGTGGTCTTTTAATGTATGTAATACATAAGCCATGATGTAACTATGAAGAGGTTCACGTTACAAGCCATGCTTTTGAGGATTTAAAAATAAAATAAAAATCAAGCTTCTATGCTTTGTGTCTGCAAAACGGAACAGTGCACTTTTATGACTGCAATCAATTTGTTTTCCTGAGAAAAAGATCAAACAGAATGGAAAGATGGTCACACGCAAGACTGATACTCATCACGGATATACACTGTGAAGTGAAGCAGAGAAATCTCACAGACACCAAAGCAGTCGGGCAACACCACACATTCATAGCACGGAAATAAGAAGGGTCTTGAGACACGATTTAAACATTGAATGCCAATACGCCGGGACACTGAAACTCAAGAGCTCAGGAAGATCTTGTGAAACACAGGACTTCACAGAAGTGTTCTGGCAGAATGGGGCTTCAGTTTGGAGCTTACTCTAGTTCACAAACTCTTCCTCGTAACCCAAAACACCTCTAGAAAAAGGTTGATGTCAAGTATACTCTGTGGACAGATTTTTTTGCCTTAATACTTCCCATTTGCAATTAAACCTCCAATACTGTACAAAGAATTTGACCCTTTTTTCTTTATGAGAAGAAAGCTGCTAGTTCTTATTTTAAAAACTGCTTGGTAACTGAAGTTCCGCTGAGCAAGCGGCAAGCACTTTGCCTGAGGCAGAAAATCTAAAACCTGTTACAGCAAACCAATGCTGGCAGTCTACCACAGGCTCGGGATCTGAGGGTTTGGGCCATGACTCCCACCCAGGTCCAAAAGGTAGTTTGTAGGCTGATATTATCAACTCACAAAATTAGGAGAAATATAGCTGCGTGGGATGGCAACTGGAAAAACCCTGCCATCCTACACAGATTTTGCCTCCCTGTCCAAGTCTACTTTCTTCAGATAGTTCCCCAACAGCCACCCTCCCTGCTAGAAATAAAAAGTACCCTTTTATAATCCAATCAGAACTCCCTTGGTTTTGGCAGCTCCTGAGCTTTTACCCTGTGGGCAAAAACCCCACAGCTGGCTCTGGAAGGGCTCAAGCCACATTGCTTGCAGTTAAAGAGCTGTCCTGCAACAACCCCACACTGGAGTGGCTTATCTCGAGCCATTCTTCCTCCTTGAGCATATTTCCCCCACGCTTTCTTATTAAACTACACATTTAGCATACGCATACACTATCATTCACATGCACACATTATGCTACGTATACTTAGAGCATACAAAGCATACATAAAGTAAATGCGTTATTGGCCACACTGGCAAGCAAGGCTGCATGAGTGGTCCCAGCAGAGTTTGGCCCCATCCCAGTAACTTCTCTCTGGTTTGCTGCAGCAATACCAGGTCAGATGACAAACTGTCCATTTACAGGAGATAAAGATACACCTCTCTTGGCCTTACGTACAACTCATATAGTGAGAGTTTTTCCCCTATCAGCAACTAGAGCTCTCTAAACCAATGCATGCTTGCTTTAGGGGGCAAGAAGATCAGAAAACTGCTGTTAATACAAAAGACACCCCTGCGGTCAATTTAGGCCATTGTAACTCCATTCCACACTTGCTAAACCTTTTCACCGAACCTTATTAGAAACAGAGCTCCCTCAGCACAGGAGGGAATTAGAGGGTTTCTGCAGTGCATTCACACCACGACGAGCTGTAGCAGAGCAGCAGCTATGTGCTGGAGTGTTTTCCACGGCCTCTATATTAAAGCAACTCACTTTACAGGTCAACGCTCTGGCAGGCTTGCTCCTTGGCGAGACCTGCAGCTTCCACAGTGGCAGAGTGAAGTAGCCACAGCTGTACCAGCTGTACGTTTAATGCCGAGCACAGGTTCCCAGCAGCTTAAATAATATGAGTTCAGTGTTAGCAGTCAAGATTACACATTAAGCAACCATGAGCAAAACAGGAGCAATTAGAGAACAGCAAGGGAGTGCTCAAATGTGTAACCAGATACTCTCACAGCC
The DNA here is from genome assembly GCA_013400135.1 of Rhinoptilus africanus. Classification (NCBI taxonomy): domain Eukaryota; kingdom Metazoa; phylum Chordata; class Aves; order Charadriiformes; family Glareolidae; genus Rhinoptilus; species Rhinoptilus africanus. The sequence goes on along the minus strand of VXBO01001297.1, from coordinate 477,012 downwards.
AATACATATCAATACAGCGTATAAAAACATGGTCAAGCACCACAGCTCTCTCCCTCGGAGTGTTAGAGTTGGGTGGTCTTGCAATGAAAAGTACGTGTTAAATCACATCTTGTCCACCCAGAAAGAGAGCTAGCCGTAAACCCACTCCTGACATTTAGAAACAGAAAGTGCTCCAATCAGTGCTGCCAGTAACTTGAGTAACCCCGGGGAGGACATTTCTGGACAAGGTGATGGCTGACCACAGCTTTTCATAGGAAAGCAGCACTGGAAAGGACCTCCTGAATGACAGGTCTAACGCACAATTTCCTAATTTCAGGCCAAAGGGGAAAACAAGGCTCTCTCCATACATAACTGTGGTCCACTCTATACCTACACATCTATACCCTGACAGCGGCTTCGCTAATAATATTGCACATTTTCTGCTACTTCAGATCCCATTAGGTAATATGAAGCATTACTAGCAGCTGAACTACTGCAATAAGGACTCAAAATCACAGTCATCAAAAGGGGGAAAAAAAAGGACCAATTCACAGGTCCTAAAGGAAAAGGTGAGAATAAATATATTCAGGTACAGTCAAACAATGTTTCTAAGTGAGGAACAAATACTGTCTAACAGAATGAAGAAGTACTATGTGGAAGTAATTTATTTTTTTTTCAATTACATCCAACAGATTACCTTTCAGGAAAAAAAAAACCTTAAAAATACAGATGGTTGAACATGGAAAGCAACTGCTTCCTAGAATATTGAGGAATAGCACAAAAAAGGCAGCATAGGGAAGGTAGCTGAAGGGAAGTCATATCAGGGTTGGAAAACTGTGCAGGAAGCTGGAAAGACTTTAAAGGAGATGACAGCAAAACACAGATAGAAGCAGAGAGATGAAATACACATAGGGGAGAAAGGAAACGGGAAGGCCAGTAACATTAATGATGGGCTGGAATACAGACACATGAAAGGAAAAAATCCACATGCAAGATTTCAAGGCACCCATTTTCTTCCTCCTGTACTAAAGGAATGTCAAGAGGCAACAAATTGAACAAAAGTCAAAACTTAGTTGAAAAGCCACAGAGGAAAATGGTCATTCTTCTGCCAAATGACTCTTCACCCCATGATTTTAAATTTCTGGGAAATGTACATTACTTTTACTGTCAATTGGCTTGTGCTTTTTATGGCTTCTTGGGTAATATTAACAGGCCAGTGAATTCTACAAGCAGTTTTAAAGAATGTTTACCAGGCTATTTCCAAGATTTCTGGAGAATGTGAATTACCAAATACCTGGTTTTAATTTATGAATTTATAAAGCAAAGAAACTGTATTTTCTTCTTTGAGATTAGTTAACAGACGTGAAAATAAACACAGCCAATGCGACAGCAAAATTCAACAGAATTTCATAAACTCAAGTTAAGACTAGATAATTTACATCCCAGAGTTCTGGGACATTGGCACATGAAGCAGGAGGCGTTAAAGAAAATATTTTAATAGGTGTCTGATGTTGAGGGTGGTGGCATCTGATTGGAAAATCACAAATATAATACCCATAACTTGAGAAAGAAAAAATGCAATCTGGGCAAAGAAATTTCAGTTATTCTAATCCCAGCAGAATGCAAGGATTTAGAACAATTACTCAGAGGGGGAAAAAAATGTTGAAGAGATGGAAGTAAACAGAGGAATAGAGTTTTATCTGCATTTCCAAAAAAATTTTTTTTGGTGATTTTTAGATGTCATTTATCTGGTCTTCAATAAAGCCTATGATAGCATGACATATAAAGAATTCTTCAGTGAACTCAGAAACAAAAGGGAAACTTGAAGTACATATTAGCTGTATAAAAAAAATGACTAGTTTATAGAGTTTTAAAAAGGGAAAGCACGCACCATGTGGAGTTTATTAGTGTACTTCCACAAACATTTGTTCAGAAGATTATTTTTATTTAGTACTTTTACCAATGAACTTAAAGAAAAAATCCCAAACTAACAGTATTGTACTAAAAACAGCTTCTAGCACAAAGTTAGAAGATACAACCAACACACAGAATGACCATAGAGAATGTCAACAGAATTTAATGGGTAACTTTGAAATACCTGAACATGAAGTCCAGTAGCATAAAATGGAAGGTTACGTGCATGGAAGCACCAGAAAATGAAGCTATTTATCAAGTGGAGAAGATCAAGGAGGGAAAATACCTTGTTGAAAATACTCGTTGATAACAGATTGACTGTTATCTGCCAACACCTCAAAGGCAAATATGATCTGAAAACATACCAGGAGTCGTGTGTCCAGCAGACGTAGGAAAGCATTAGTGCCTCTGTACTTCAGGAACAGCACATTAAAATCTGGTCATTTACACTGCAGGAAGCTGAATATAAGCTAGTGGCAGAGGAGGACTTCCAGGATGTTACAGGAGTGGAGAACCTCTCTCAAAGAAAGAGACAAAAAAAAATACTGAGCAAAGCTAGCCCAGCAAAACAAATGGTGAGAGAATGACTTTTCTCTACGAGTGTCAAAAGAAAAAAGACACCAGAAAAAGACACCAAAAGACACTGTGGCTTGCTGCACATGAACTTCCACAACTGATTGCTCAGACTAGGAACCTGACTGCTGATACAAGTTTCCCATTTGCTGAATCTGGCATTTCAACTGTACTATGACTGCATGATTACATGCAAACCTGCAAAGGGTTTACTTTATCCCACTGAACAGAACAGAGCATGGAAAGCCAGAATCTACATCCCAGACACCCAAATATTAAGAATTCCAAAGGAATTCAGACATACAATTCTTAAAATCTTTTGATTGGAATCCAATATTCAGTTCTGTTTGGCCCCGTTGAATAACCAAGCTAAACTAAACAAACAAGAATAAAAGCCTTCCTATGCCTCTCTCCGTATAAAAGACGACTCAAATTTGTCTGCCTGTGGTGCAAGCTGAATCACTTCTCCATCAGACAGGAAGATATGCTGAGACTATTTGGCCTCAAGAAATCCTTTCATAAACAAAACAAAAAACAAAACCTCACATAAATCCAAGTTGGATTAATCAAACTGCATCTCTGAAGTGAAATTTGGGCACGTCTAAAGATGACAGGCCAACCTCCACAGGTGCTGAACAATCCCTCTGCAGTCAATTTTGGCTTGTGTCAACATGGGGTGAAGGTTACAGAGGAGAACAAACCCTTAGTCTCGTCCTGATGCTCTCCTGGCACTCCCCACTTGGCCCAGCCAGTGGGCTGGAACAGAAGTGGTCCATAAGTCAGGGCAAGGGTGCTCTCCTCTACTGAGGAGGCTTCATAACACCTGCCTGCACCACGAGACCATATCCCTTGAATAAAGCAGACAGTGAAAAACCTTCTTACTGACTTTAACATATTCACTAATCTGACACATATCTCAACCTGTTTTAATCAAGACAATTCTTCCTGGTTTTGCTCTGCTGTTCATTTTTGGAAGTTACTCAAACGTTTCTTTCTGTTCAAGACTACAGCAAACTACTAATCCAATGCGTCCGTGTTTTCTCCTAAACACTCCCCCCATTTACAGTCCTCAAAAAACTGGCATAGCTTTACCAGGGACACTTTTACTAACACTGAAGTTTTATAAAGCTAGGATATGCAGAACATTGCTTTACATAAATATGCAAGATGTCAATAATTTTTTTACATTTACATAGATAATTTTCCTTTCAATGGAGAATTTCTTGGGCTCCTATTTGGACTAATCAGAACTGAAAGCAGACTTGGCAAAGCAACTGACTGTTCTTCATAACAAATGGAAAGTAAGAAAATACTTGTAATTCTTCTACTTCCTTCCAGCTCTTGTTCAGAACCAGCTTATTAAGTACTTTTGCAGTTGCCCCAAAAGGAAAAGTAATTTAAAAAATATATTTCAAAAGCCTCTTTCAATACATAGTTCTCATAAATGTTGTCTCTTTAATCTGTTTTATTGGACTTTTTTTTAAAACTCTTTTAAGGTCTACTGTTAAAAACAAACAAAAACTTCTGAGATTATATATAAACGCTCAAAGCAGGAGAAAGTGCTTCCATTCTTGAAGTTTCTAGTAGTTTTATATCCATCTAACAAACATCAGGAGAGAAATGAGACAAACATTGAGAATAATCTACTTTAGGAAGGACACGTGGTCAGTGGATGAACAAGATAAAGGAAAAAGAATATTCAGAACATAAAAGTCAAAACAAATGAGAAGAGGGGAAAACCCTAAGATTTAGTTTTCAAAAGGAGGTGTTCAAGACAACCCAAAATGTTAAAAGAGAGAATAAAAGAAACAGAAAAGTTAGAACTTCAAAGACTGCCAAGTTCCATCTTGTCATGGATGTATGCAACATCCCTCTTCCACTCATTTAACTGACTTTAATTGAAAATTCCTTAAGCATTGTATTATGGGCACTACAATGTATCTGACAACTGTTCATGATTCAGCAGAGAGGTGTTACTGGAGAGCTATGGCACTGGTAAGTTGGTGCCTGATGCTTAATACTAACATCAATACAGCAACTTGCATGAACAGAGTTGGGCTGAACTCTTAGGTTACGGCATGCAGCTAAATACTGTACACTGAGAGGAAAATATACATCCAGGAGTGGAAGATGCAAGGCTGAACCAGGACTGAGGCAGATGTGGTGGAATGCACTCTTTCCTGAACGTGAAACATGAAGGAAATCAATGTGAAAAGGCAAAAAAGTGTTCTTTCTTCCCTTCTGCTTTGGAAGAATGAGGCTTTCAAATGGTTTCTCGTTAACTTTCCCAGTCTGTGTTTTCTTTTTCCATGAAGACTTAGGAAAAAGGGAAGTATGTGGTGGTAACTGACCTGTAAATTTATATACTACTTGAGGGGAATTCCATCCATTTCTGTACCCTGGCTATTTCCACAGGTATGGAAGAGACCATTTTGAAAACTCTTATTTCACATCTCCTTATTCCTCCTCTTGAACGCAGCTTCTTTATCTCAAGAGATCTGTTGCCAAGACCTCCACCAGCTCACCATTATCAGAAGTAAAGTCCAACACAATGAGTCAAGCACACTGTGGATACAAATAAACCAGGTTTCACGTTAATACAGGTTCATGTGAAACATCATCTTCCCCAGGACAACACTACAGGTCTACCAAAAAAAAGAGGTGTTTATGCTCTTCCGCTTGCACCAAGCTTCTTTCAATGCAACACTGTGCAGATGATGCCCGAACAACTGTGATTTATAGCTCCCTTTGCAACAAGTGCGCACCTCCCTTTTTCTCTCCTAAGCACACTGACATAAACATGCACCATATAATGCAGTTGCCCCAAAACACCATCAAACATTAAGCAATTCAACAAAACAGAAACTAACATGTACAAATTAAACATGTTAGACAGATTTCCCCTTCTTTGCCACTGCAACGTTAAAAGCTCTGACCCTGTAAATCTTTTAGCCCTTGGACTTACAAGCCTGATTAAAAACACAAGACATACCATAAAAAATGGTAGGCAAAATCTGCTTTTTATTTGTCTAAGAAAATGCTGTCAAAAACACTGCAACAAATTTACATAGCACTCCCCTGTACTTACCGCCTCTCTGATTTAACTGAAAAAAATTATATCCCATACATGAAAATGCTTATTATGTATTTCAGTCAAGCACATTACCATGTGGATCTACCTCAGTGCTTTGAGAAGGCTCAAAAGCTTTTCTGCTGCTTTCCCTAAGACAGAGAAATTAGCATGAACTGGTGGCAAAAGTAATAGTTGTGAAGCAATGCTCACTTTCTAAAAAACTGTTTGTTCTTCTTCTGAAGTCCATACTGTTAAAAATCAGCAGATCAGTTCCTCCCTTGAAACATCTTCAGTTGGACCAAGTGTGGAGTCATTCACAATTGCTGAGCTAGAGGTAAGCGCCACAGAAAGGTAGCAAGCACCTGTGCAGGGCACAGGGAATATTTTTAAATTCAATATAATTTTCCAAAGCAACTGGAAAAAACTGTAGGACTCCTGGCTGGAATTGTGGCTCAGAGGAAGAATTGGTACTTAAATTGACAAATACTCCCTAGTAAGACCGGAATCACTTTGTCAAGCGCTCCAGTGCTCTGTCAGTCATAACCATTCAGTTATTGGCTGAATGAATAAACTGAATTCAGTTATTGACTGAATGAATGGATCAAATCATAGATTATTTATGGTCAGGAAGAACTAAGAAGTTCATGTTTAGGCTTTATTGCTCATAAAATCTTGCCAAAATAATTCCTCTGCCATTCACACTCTGCCTTGTACGCTCATGGGCCTGCTGCATAAATTGTGCTGCATAAAAAAACCCATTATTTAACAATCAAAGGAAGTCAAATGCAAAAAACGTTCCAACAACTGAATGTTTTACATTTAAAGAGTCACCCTAATGTAATAACCTGGCTACTAGTCTTCATGTGGGTGGATTTCTCAAAGTTATTACGATGATCCAAAAAGTTTATCATAATTGGGTTCAGAGATCTAGTTATGCTCTAGAAGGTGATGCTATGCACAAGTGAGGAAAGGGATGAGTGATGCAATGAACAAACTGTCTGCATACCTGTGGCAAGCCTGAAAGCAAGCTAAGCATTACAATATGTGGAACTGATGGGGCTTGGCAGAGCTATGAATGAAGCAAGAGCATCAAGAGAACACCACGGCTTGAGAACAAAGTAAAAACTGGATTCTGACAAATTTAGCTCATCATTTAGCAAAACAGATTAACAGTTTGCAGCAAGACAGCTGAACGTGACAACAACCAAGACAGCAGGTCACCTTTTTCCAAATGGGAAATGTGAACTCAGTATAGAAAAATCATAGGCTGACAAAATAATTCTCCCAATAACGCAGCACAATTTATGAACAGATGTTTTACAGGAATAAGCTAGAAAGTTAACAGTCTTGGGGGTTTTTTTTTAAATAAGAATTATTATGACGTTATTCTTCACTAAGGCCCATGGCCTTTTACCTTTGTTCCTAAGATTCATAAACATTTGTAGTCAGGAACAGATAGAGGGCTAAAAATTACGTTGCTGTCAGCCTTGGTAAATTTTCCACTAGATTTGGCATAATACTAGAATTTGGCTTCATAAAAATTAATACTTGAGTGGTACAGAAAGTGTTTTGTTTAACTTGCATACCCTCAAATAATGGAGTACAAGATTTTTGTATACTTTAAGGTATATAAAAATGTATGGTTTAGCTGATGGTAAAATAAACCATCTTAGATTATCTTGAAGAATAGAAATTACCATAAAGGCTTCTTCAGGAAATTCAAAGGAGCATATTTGCAGCAACAAAATGTAAAAATGTGAATTCTTGAGTAAGATACCAAAACTTATATACAAAAAGGCACAACAGATGATACATAAATTAGCATCCGCTTGGTCAGTCACACACTTCCAACATGCATAGACCAGTTACAATCAGGAACATTTATTAATATCTTAGTAAATCTCTTGGTCATCTGCTAATGACTTCTTTTTTAGGGCAGTCTAAAACTTGGCCCTCTGAGGAATTCCACCAGATCAATGCAAAACACATCCAGAATACAATTTAGTTACTTCACTCTATAACTGCACAGATAAGGTTTGCTAGCCTTCAAATTCTCACTTAAAGGAATTTTAATAGTTACAAATTGTATCGTACATCTAGCTAACTAAAATATATGTCCAATTTTTTTAAAATAATAACATCCTTAACTTTTAAAAATTGAGATCTGATATATATCTGCTGATGTTCATACATGAAGAAAAGTGTCAAGAATGCAATTCCATCATAGCTATCCAAATAATTGAAATATGTACCTGTCCATACACATTTCACTAAACTTTGTATCACAGTTAGTACACTGTACTTGGGGCTTTTTTAGACTTATCTTCAAGGTAGGGGTCACGCTCCCTATATACGTTCTATGGTATTTGGCTCCTTCTGGGAGCTACTAGAAGCAAACAGGAACAACTCGATGATGGGTTATTCCCATGCACCCAGCATTGGTTCAGCTCTCCCCCACATACACCGATCTTGGAACAAAAGCAGTCTGAGACCGAGCACTTATCAAATGAAAGACATATGACCCATCATCGTCCAGAAGAAGATTTAACCAGTATGGAGTCACTCTCCTTAAGGAAACAGCAAAGCCATTTGGAGCATCGTAGGCAGAGTAAAAACAGGACTATGATCACAGAAAAATAAGCATTTCTTCTACTCATGCATATTTGAAAGAACAACCTAAAAATCAAAACAAGGTTTCTGATCCTCCCTGTAACTACAAAAAAATCCTTTATGGTGGAAAAAAAGGAAAGTCTGCTTTTTGCTGTTTCTAAGGGCATCTTTGAAAAACTTGGTCTCTGATACATGGACTGGCCGGTGCTAAACAAACTCCATACTGGTCTGAACTGGAAAGGGAGAGTGACCTACCCTGTGTTGCCAGGAGTCCAGCATCCCAGCCAAGCCAATACAATGCCTAGATGACACCTGGTGAAAGCTTCAGGTAGCTGTTGAACGCTCCAGTTTGGAAACCCTACTTCTGCAGCTGAAAGTCCGCGGGACACAGCACATACTCCTAACCTTTGATTCAGTATATTTCCAAAGCTGCATGACCCAGAACCAAGAAATGCCATCACCTCTCTCCAATTTTCCACTGAACTGCTCCTTAAAGGGTCATTTCTACCTCGCCTGGGGCTCTTTCATGCTATAACAGCACAGCAGGCCTGCAGGACAAGTATGGGATAGGACCTGGCCTCACTCCCCAACAGCTATCTGAAGTATCAAGAGCTTAATGAGGGCTCTCCAGTCAGTGTAAGCACCCGCAGAAGCCACTGAACACCTAGAAGAGTCAGGCTTAGGGAGAATGCCAAGGGTGACACACCATTTCCATTCTTTGTAGGATGTGGGTTTGCAATGCTTGAAGAGAACAGTGAGACAGCAAAACAAAGGTTCAGTTGAAAAGCATTCGTATGTCTGAAGAAGCTGATGAGTCATTTTGATGCTCACAGAGATTTCTGCAGAACAAGACCTGTCAAAACAATTCTTCTGGCCTTTGTATAAACTCCCAGGAAAACCAGTAAATTTGCATTAGGTTTAAGCCACCTTCGTCACTCTTCTATAGCAAAGCATCAACAGCAACTAACTGTCCAGGTTCTAGCATAGGAAAAAAAAAAAAAAAAATCAGTGATACTCAAAAATATTTTACTTCATCTGATATTAGTGCACTCAACACATAACGTTAAGCTAAGTTTCTCAAACAACCCTTTATAACACTAAGCCTCGTAATAAAGACTAACTAAAATGAACGCAATAGTTGGCAATCAACAAAATGTTTTCAGGTGTTTTGTTTGGGGTCTTTTTTGTAAATTAACAATTTACAGCAGAAAAGAAACAAAATACATAAGGTTTTATTAAATGCTATTAAGTATCTTCAAGAATATAGCACATTCGTCACACTCTCAAAAAACAAAACAAATCAAGAAGACAAATGAGAAACCCTCTTCACCACCAGGAGAGGAGCTATGCCACTTTGTGTGGGAAAGTGTTATTGTACAGTAGCTCGTATGCACGTAATAATTTTGAGACGCGCTGACATGTCGCACACTACGCCAGACAAGCGGCTTGGCTATTGCTGCCTGCACTGAATGCAGGATTTGCTGAATGTAAACATACATATCAGTGGTTCTATACCTTGAGATCGCAGAAGGTTGATGTTGAGAGTCCCAGCTGACTGGATTAATTTTGTCTGCGGCCAAGCATAACACCGCTTTAGAGCCTCACACTCTATCAAGGGAGAAATTCTAATTGGATCTAACAAAGGGCTCACTGCTTAGGCACACGTGTTAGAAAATAGTTTCCACATCACATGAACTACACTACTAAGGAGAATTATAAAAGGACATATTTTCAGAGCTCTGGAATAATGACAAATTATACTACAAACATTGCTTTCAAGCATACCACTTTCAGGAACGTATCAGGAAAGTTATGAATAATGCATTTACTTGGGTGAATCAAGGCTGAATTCAGACACCATTACTGGCATTTATTTGTGCTACACTTCAGTACAGGAAAGCGTGGTGGAAGATGCTTCACAATGGAAGTATCAGAATCTTAATATTTAATCTTTAAAATGATGCACTAGAATGCAAAAAAATAAGGTGATAAAAGAGTGGTGAAAAACAATTTAAGGAGCTATGAGGGGTGGAAAAAGCAGACACTTAAATTGTGGGAAAAGAAAAAAAATACATCTCTACCTCCCACTAAAGCAATCTTCTGCCCCCTTCTCCAGCTACCACTTCTCTGTGACAGGTATCTCAGTTTTCCTGACTAAATGTGCGCAGTACCAGAATTACTAGTTGAGAGGACCATGCGACTACTAAACCCACAGTACTAATTCCATCAACTTTCTTCACCAATCCACGTATCTCTCTGCTCACACATCTCTCTCGTCTACTCTCTAAGCGGAATAAGCCTACCTGGGCTTGCCATCTATTTCAGCAACACGGGAGGGAAAGGTTGGCAAAGAAGAGCATGGGAGAACACCCCACCATCATTGCCCAAAATAGTCCTAGTAGTCCATTGCATCTTAATGCTTTTTTTTTGGGTAGGAGTACCAGGAAGGATTTGGAGTTTATCAAATACGATCTGACACCACCATATCATGGAGTTCCATTGCAGTTAGTTTATCTTTTACTTACAGTCACTTTAGTTATGCTCAGAAGCTGGGCACAGCAGAGAGGCTGGGCCTGTGCACTTTGCAAGCTAGATCCTATATAGGTGAGAGTTCCAATGGGAAGCAAACATATGGTGTGACAAGTCATGCACCTGGAAGTCCAAAACTTTCGAGAAAACAAATAGTTTATCTAGCTGCAAGCTTCTTACCTTAAACTAATAGGACAAAGAGTTTTTACACTATTCAGACTTGTGACCACTGATTTGTTCTCAGTAGCATCTAGCCTAGGAGCTCCCCTTCAGTCAGCAAAGGTTAAGGTGTTCCTGACCACAAGATGTGCTCCTCATTATGATGGGGGAAGGATAATACTGAATCAGACTGACCAAGTTGGGGAAAAAGTAGGTAGTGTAAAACCAGGACAGGTTCTGCTTGGAAGCCTCACTACAGCCACCCCCAATGGTCAGGGGTCACTGCCGCGCCACGTAACACTGGTCTCGTGCTGCATCCACTGGAATTTAAGTAATGTGGACACACATACACACAGACTAATTAACCTCGGCAGGGAGGGAGGGCGGAATTCTGAGGGAAGAAAAGGCAAAAAAGAAAAACACATCACGGCAGAAGTCGTCTGATTTGTTTCCAGACCAAGGACACCTGCCATCAAAATAGATCAAATCTTCATTTTGCATTTCCTTGTCCACACTAGCCCACCCAAACCACATTCTCTACCCTACTGATGAGGAAATGCGTACTGTTTTTGGCAGGGATAGAGTTAATTTCTTCAGAGTAGCTCTGAAGGTGCTGTTTTGGATTTGTGATGATAACACAGGGATGTTTTAGCTATTGCTGAGCTTTGCTTGCACAGCGTCAAGGCCTTTTCCGCTACTCAGACTGCCTTGCCAGTGAGCACAAGAGGTTGGGAGGGGACACAACTGGGACAGCTGACCCCACCTGAACAAACAAATATTCCTATATGACATAATGCTCAACATATAAAGATGGGGGAAGAAAAGGGAAGGGGGGACGTTTGGAGTTGTGGCATTTGTCTTCCTAAGTACCCACTAAGCATAATGAAGCCCTGCTTTCCTGGACACGGCCCTAAACACTTGCCTGCTGTTGGGAAGTAGTGAATTCCTTATTTTGCTTTGCTTGCATATGCTGGTTTTGTTCAACTTATTAAACTGCCTTTGTCTCAAACCTAAAAGTTTTCTCGCTTTTACCCTTCCGTTCTTTCCCCAACCTGCTGGTGGGCAGTGAGCGAGTGGCTGAGGGGGGCTGAGCTGCCCCACCAGTGTTAACCCACAACAAAACGTCACTACAAACCTTCCTGCTTAGTGCCTTGCTGCACCCACATCTGCCAAGAAGGATCCAATAAGTAAAAGCACATGTGAAGCAACACTAGCTTTGCCTGCCCTGGCTAATATCTCGGCAAAGCAAAGGCTAAGAGGGCATTTGATTGCTGTCTACCAGCATATCAAGGGAGGGGCAGGAAAGCACAAAGAGCAGAGGGGAAAAAGCAGCATATATGCTAACAGCAGCATCAAGCACTGTGTATGAACCAGTCGTGATGGCGTTCAGCCTGGAAATGAAAGCAACGGTCCTCACGGGGCTACAGCTCAGCATCAGAAAACACCCTCCACACAGGAGCAACAGAAAACAGATATTCAGCCTTTAGAAGAAGAAACTGTCTCCTTCTACAAAAGGAATTGTATAATAGATGAAAAGGCAGAGAACTGGAAAGTGACCCAGGAAGTCTCGCTGGTCTGCTGCCAGGAAAGACTGAAACAGAATCCCAGAGCACAGGGAGCTCCTCCACGTAGCTTCTGGTGGAGCAGTCAGCTTCTAATTAGGATTCCTCAAGAGAGGAAGGAATTCATCTCAAAAGCTTATTTTGATGTTGGGAGCCCTGAACCCTAGTAGAAGGCATAGCTTCACCATTCCTAAATGGTTAAATCTCAAATCATTCCTAAATAATACTAAAAAATAAATAAAAATTAGCTGCACTCTTACAGAGATCCAGTAAGTACTTCTTTAAAAAGGGTGTAATCTCTCTCAGCATGTATTCATCTACAAGCCATAGCATTATTTTGATACCTCAGGGAAAAGGAGCCTGGTTTTACAAATATTCATCGCAAAGCACCATAATGTTAGGATAGGACAAACTGAACTGTCTTCAGGAGGGTCCATTTCCCACCACTGATTACAGAGAAATATTAGAGAAATAAAGTTAAGTGAGATGAACCCCAGTTATCAATGCAATGACACAGAAAGAAGAAAATCAAATGGATAACTCAGATACAGTTTTCCCTGTCAGAACAGGCCGTTAGAAAACATAGTAAGAAAGACAATAAACAAGGACTTCACCAGCAGTTAAGGTGTGAGTCTAAGCTCATAGCTAACTACTACACTTAGTAACCTGCCTTCAAGTCAATTACAAACTCACTTTATTTCTTTAAGCTTCAGAAGAGTAGTAATTCCCAAATTCATGGGCGAACCACATTAGCTCATAAATCATAATAACAATTTTAAAAGTTTCTCTCTTCTGGAATCCTTAAAAAAAAGGAGATTTCATTTTGATTTTATCCCAATATTCTTCATCAGTGTTCTCAAGGCACCCGGGAGCAGAGCTGTGACTCACCCGTGCCCCCGAGCTTGCGGCTGCTTCCTCCGGCTGCTCCAGTGTTGCGGGGGTTGCGACGCTGAAGAAGCCAAGGGCTCCCCAGGAATGTTACACGCACACAGCTAAGTGGGAGTTGAATTATTTTGACTAAGGGTTTCTTGTTTTGCTTTGAAACCTAGCATTCAGACAAAGACTTTCTTAGGCTTTGCAAACAGAGGCAGACGTAAAGGGGTAGTAAGACAAGGTTTTGGCTTGCAAAATGAAATTATGGTCCTATTGAAAAACAAGCAAGCAACTAATGAGAGCCCGATGACATAATATAAACATCTTAGTTTCCTTCAGTAGATTAAAGGCAGTTCATGAATAAACTCTGAAAAATAGCAAAAAAAAAAATCCAGATACACCTCCACCTCACGCACATTTAAAAACTTAATTCTAAACTTTTCCACTGCTGATTTCTTTTTCTTAATAGACAAAAATCCTTTAGAAAGGATCATAGAGAAAGGTAATATAAATACTAGTGCATGTTCTAAAGAAATAAGTGAGCTGTGTTCAGGGCAGTGTGGAAGCACTCAAACCAGCACCACCATTTATCAAGTACTCTGCTCATTTCTCCCTTTGATACTTGAGCGGTATTTTTCCTGTAAGTCCATGTAAACTTTGAAGTTTTACACAAGATCTTGAAAGAAATGCAGAGTCTAACCAGCTGCTAAATATGATTCTCTAGCTAGTGATTTCCATGTATATTATATAGAAATCATAAAAGAGAATAGGTTGAGCAATGTAAAATGCCAACAGTGAAACTCTTTGAAAATCTATACTAGATAAAAGCATCTGCAGTCTCAACACTTGTACCCTTGTAGTCCAGCAGAATGATAAAAAACAGCATCCAGGAGAACAGCTGGAGTCCACTGAAAGAGCAAAGCCAGCGTTTGAAACACAATTTGCTCTGGATATGCTCAAGTTGTATGAGACACAATTTCACATCCACAATAAGCCTCTTGTAACAGCTAGTCCATTAGACGATCCATCATTTTTTGAAGCTTCAGAAAGTCAGAGGCAAGAGAACTGGGTTAAAAGGTTGTCAATCAAGGAGAAGACAACATATCTGCAAGACAACGTATCTGAAATTCATGCAACAACAAAACTGCTTTCCATATATGGGATGCGCTGGACATACAGCTATAACTAAATCTTCCATCTCCTGTCCGCAGACCCTCCCCCAGGGAATTCATAAACGCACGAAGCATATTGCCCGTTTGGCTGGTACCCACAGGCAGCCTGTGCACTCACGCCACCACTCAGGCTGGGCAAGCATCCGTGTCCGCACCCATCCTGAGCCACAGGAGGTTCTTTTGCCAAAATTCTGCTTGCTTTCCAGAAAGGGTCAGTGACATGGATACAGCACCTAGTGATAAATCGGATGCAACTTCTGCTCAGTGAAACCGAGTAAAATCATGTAATCTGTGTCATGCTCAAAGCCATGTATTGAGCAGGCATCAAACTACACACACGGAAAGGGACCACCTGAATCTGCTCCTTGCAAAAACATCTTGCCCGTGGACAAATTTCAGAGAGACATGAGACAGCCGATAAGCTCTTGCATGCAGGGGCTTTCACGTAAAACTAGTCATAGCTGCAACACAGAGACAGAGAAGGGGTGGGTATATAAACACACTACAATAAAAAAATAAAGAGAGTTTGAATAGGTTACTGTGCTCAAGGTATATGTTTGATGAACACAGCAGAAAAGCAATTTATCAGAATGAAAAAAACCTGCTAATGAAATTGCTCTGGTTTACATATCTAAGTTACTTTGTTGCTCTTCAGACTGTTTTTAAACACTCATCCTGAACCCTCTCCTAAGGGAAAAAAAGAGAAGAATTCAGTCATTATTATACTTAAAAGTCATGCTTGAAAATTAATAGGATTAAGGTCCAAAGTAAATGTTATTTTCACTGCTAACAAACTACAAAACTGCAGTGTAACCAGTGAAAATGAAAATTATTTTAAAGCTGATGAGTGGAAACTGTGCTTTTACTAACTGTAATCCACAAACTGCTAGGGTTTTGCAACTAAGGAAACAAAAGTCAGTAGACGTCAATACAGTGAAACTGAACTCTGTGGAGAGGAGGTAAATGTCCTTCTAGGTGAGCTCTATCTGTACATAGCCTACAACCCTTAAATACTGGAACAGTCAGAAGGTCTGACAACCGCTGAGCGTCACCAGCCTAGCACCTGACACCACAGAAGCACAAAAAACTTGTAGAATTCAGAGAGTAAGAAGAAAAAGCTCCTTAAGGGCTGGAGAATTGGGGACGTTAATAGTTGACTATATACCAGGTTGAATAAAAGATGACATTAAGGTGTCAAGCAATCAAAAGCACCTCACAAAAATAAATTAAGTACGTAAAACCAGTAAATGTTAAAGGGAACAGAAAAAGAGTCTGAAGGCGACCGATGTTCTTTAAAAACACAAGCTTGTTCCCCACAATTCCTCCTTGTATTCTCAGTGAGAGCAGACAAAGACGGAGGAGGGAGAGCTTCCCATACCCCAGTACTAGGTGATGCTTCATTGGAGTGGGAGACTTCAGATTTCTCCACCTCTATCTCCAAAGTGGATTCAGGACATAGCAGGAAAAAGCGTAAGAGGGAGCTCATTTTCTGAAAAAGTGGCAATTCTGTGGAATAATAAAATGAAGGGTCCTTTCCATCAGCAGGAAAGTGTTAGAAGGCAAGAGAATGCACTACAAGAATTTCTGGGTCGTAAACAGGAAGGGAGTCTCGAATTATTCAGACTCCAAGTTTTGTTGGGTTTTAAAATTGGAAACTATACACAGGACTTTACCCATAGCTATAGTAATTTGCACATCCTAACAAAACAAACAAACAAACTTTTTACATTGCTGCTTCTATTGTGATTCATTTCCACAGGTGATGATAGAAGAACTACAACTGGGAAAAGCTGATTAAGGGAAAATAAACAAGGCAAATGACACTGCACCCTCTCAAGGTCTGTAAAAATAACCAAGGGAGCTTGTGTAATTGTTGTATTTTCAGACTTTTTGGTCAAGTGGAACAGGACACTGGAAAATACTCCATATGCACATACCCAACAGTAGCAGAACGAGGAATTTGATTACAACCATTAAGATGAAGTCAGACCTCCTTCCCATCAGCAGTTTTGAAGATTTCTGAACAGCTAAGGACGTTTGTTTTCCATGAGTTTAAAGTGGCTTATACATGATCATTTGAGTTTCTCAGTGTATTTTTTGGATAAAAACGTATTTTATAAGTCTGTTAAGAAACAATGACCTTCCAGTTTGTGATGTCATTTGCCTCTTTTGGCAGGGTCATTTTGAACTGAAGAAAATCATCTGTTGCTTTCATTTCAGACCTTTCATATCATGTATTGTCATTCTTTCCTTGTAACTCATGAGCATAACGTCTGCAACTCCATCACATCAAGTACCCCTTCCTCCTGCTGCTGAACACAAGGACAACCTTCTGATTGCTGCAGGGTCAGGTTTAAGGACTAGACCTTAAATCTGAATAAACAAGTTTAGCCGAAGATTAACTAAACTGCTGCTTCAGTTAAATTTTCAATGTGAAAATTCTCAATTTGTCAGTCTCTCCCAAGGCCCATCACCCTCAAGTCCACCTTTTCCAAGTGACAGTTAGATGGCAGCACCCCACAAGCTTAGCTGTAAGGACACCCAAAGTCAAAATGAAATTCTGATGAGACCAAGAGACATTCCCATGTTTACACAGGCACATCTGATATGTAAGGTTAAGAGCTGTTTGGTAAAGTTCTCTCTAGATACTTTTTGAAGTAAACTACATACACACACTCCATATCATAGCCTGCTTTCCTAAAAATATAAGGCCACATAGCCCACATAAACTAAAACTAACAGAGGGGAATACCCCAAAGACCATGAAATTCAGTGTATGGGAGAGAAAACTAAAGTTCTTGCCATCCCGAATGCAGGACTGCATCATGAGTTCCACAATCATGTCTTCTGTTTATGAGGCTTTAGGGAGCAGTCCATCTTAACACTGGAAGAGGCATAATTTCTGCCAGACGGGTTCTACTGAATTACTTGGAGGAACCTTTCTCAAGCTGGTCACAGACATGACATAGACTGAGAAGTATCAGTTTTATTTGTTCACTGCTGTTGATTTTATGTATACAATTACGGCAATTTCAATTGAAGTTTTTCTGTGAAATCTTATGCACTTACACTATTTCAAAGAGATACCTCACGTATTAAGAGTCACCTGATGGCATCTACCAAGTACAGTTTAGTGCAGCCCCTTGTTTTATTTCCATGAGCAAAAGACCTAGTGAAAATGTACATCAGTTACCTTATGGTGGTTATCGAAATCTAATCCCATTTTGGGTTAGTACAAGTATGGAAGGACAGAAATGCTACACTTGAATTCCGCATGCAGCATGATTCCCTAGATTTATCTGCAAGACCAGCTGAAACATACATGGTAGTTGCTAATCTACTGCATCCAAATAATGCATTTACTAACTTGCCACTTGCACCCTGTGACTATGAATTCTCAGTTCAGACTGGATCCCTCAGCTTCCTGGGGAAGATCATAAATACATCAAGAGAGAGGACACAGAGATTGTAACAAGTGTCAGCTAGTCCTTTGAACTGGGATCCCTTTGGGGATCTCCCGAGTACTGATGCCTCTGCCCACAAAAATCAAGTAACCAAAAAAAACCCCAACTTTAAGTTAATCTGTAGTTATCTAGGCTTCAAAAAGGCCAAGCAGTTCCAAGCTTTATTTCAAAAATCTGAGAAAAAAACCCAGGCGTATTCAATGAGTAATAAACATACTAATCTTGTTAGTCCGTCAGTTGGTCAGCGGGCCCCAGCAGATGTTGACGCCCACCTACAGAAAGCACACGATGGTTTCAAGAAGTACTATTTTGAGAGCAAACCTTCCTCAAACAAGTGTTATGACCAGAGGTTCCAAAGAAATTTTAAATCTTTTCAGACATGAAGAAAAAGTAAGGGCTTGAAAAAAATCGCAATACTCAAGGCAGACAGGAATTTATTGAGAAACTCTCAAAGCAAAGAGCGCAACAGGATTTGTATCCTTACTAGTGTGAGGCCCTATTTCCTGGGCAATTATAATATCAGATGGACCCCTAGGAAAAACAAACACTGCAACTTTAAAGATAAGGCGGAGAATAACACCCATGGCAACCACCTCCAGGATGGTTTATATATACTAGAGTAACATTACTGATGGAATGCTACCACTCAAAGAGCAAAGAAGGGTTACAGGGGCACAGTTCACAGGCTTTGCAAATGCCAGCCATCAGCAAAACGTAGTAGTGAAGGAATCTGCACTTATTGGAGAAAACTCAGTAAAAAGAGCTCAGAAACGCAACTGAGGATCCAGCCCAAGCGTTACTTTCAAAAGCAGATCAAAAGGAAGTTTAGGTGCCTCAAAATCTTGATTAGAAAAGGAAAACAAAGTAAAGCCCTCATGACTGTTCTCTGCGCCACAGGGGACTGCCTCTTTTTCAAACTACCTGAAGACTGCTACAAATAAATGAGGCTTGTCTACACTTCTCATAAAGAAGCCAGAACATACTCTTTTGCATATATCCCCACCCCACCCCACCCCCAAACAATGAGGACAAGTGAATGCCATTGTTAGTTCTACCACACCAAATGAGAGAAAAGAGATTCCAGCTAACTCTTACTGAGGAAAGACTGCTTTAGAGCATGCATTGCATGAAACGTTTACCTTGAGGGTGGCAGAGCACTGGAACAGGCTGCCCAGGGAGGTGGTGGAGTCTCCGTCTCTGGAGACATTCCAAACCCGCCTGGATGGGTTCCTGTGCAACCTGCTCTAAGGTGGCCCTGCTCTGGCAGGGGGTTGGACTAGATGATCTCCAGAGGGCACCTCCAACCCTATGATTCTATGAAACTGTCAGGCGGGAATTTGGATGCATTCCCCAAAATGATCACCTATTAAGTCAGGCCCAGCAAGGACAACAGCTGGCAATGGAAGATTCACTACCAAGGTTACGTAAACCACCTGGTCGCATCCTCAGACCATACTGCCAAGGAGACCATTGTGGGCACTAGCCTTGGGGAATAACCGCTTGCGCATGAGCTGCTGTGTAGTCCAGTCAGCTCCTTGGTCTAGATGCTGATATGTCCAGGACTCTGGAGAATGAAGCAGAGTGAACCCATCACCCCGTAAGTATGGATACGGTGTCTTCAAACTTCTGAGATCCGTACCAGTAAACACCAATGCACACATAGACTCAAGTGTGCAGAACTTAGCAAGCTACAAAGCTTCAAAACCAGGGGTGTACAGGATCATTTTAACAAAGTGTGTGTAATAAGAATATTCTGCTGCTTGACATACCCTCCCAGTTTCTTTTATGCACCTTACAGTATATCTATCATTGATTCACTGATGAACAAGATTGTATTATTAGTATATGGTACACTTAAGCAAGAATTGAAGTTATATTTATCACTGTGTCAAGAACTTTTCTTGATTAATGAACATGTGAAACAGCTGCTATAAATAAACATTTACCTTTTGATTGGAGAGTATTATCGTTAATTTCCATGATTAGTGCTACTAAGCTAATACTCAACAAAAGTTTTCATACTACACGAAGGAACATCCTCTGAACAATAAAAGCAGCTGCAAATTTTGACAGTGGTTTATTTGGCAACAAGCACAGCAGTTGGCTGCTTTTGTTCAGGGAGGAATACTATGGAAAGAGAAGGAATGGGGGGGTGGACACATGAGGTTAGCGGCTAGAAGAGAACTGAGGTAGTGCAGGAAGGGGAGGTAAAGTCACTTAAATGGAAATAACATTTCCATTTGTTACAGAAATGGCAGAACAGCCTCCATCAATTCATTATTTCATTCATTAAATAGATCGTTTATTTTAATTTTCACTAGTGAATTAGTATGTTATCATTTGCAACACTTTTTACAAGATATTCTAATTATACTAACATGAAATAATTTTAAAAGGTATTTTTCAATAAGTATAGTTGTTTTGTCTTATTTCTTTCAATTTAGATAATGTAATTTCACTCTTGGAGTGCTTTTGTTACAAACCACAGTAAAATATTTAACCCATATATATAAACATTTCAAAAAATAATCTCATTTGAAAATATATTTTCCCCTTTAAAAGTTTTATGGAAGGAACATCTCATAGAAATTATTGTATTTAAATGCGGACACTTCTATTTCAGAAGTACGTGCAACAGCCAATATTGTAGCACACAACTGCTCTTTGCAAAACAAAACTATGCTTGCATCCTCCAAATCATACACATGCATAGGAATAAAAATCTTGACTTTATCCTGTCAGCTGTGGTGTACTTTCCTGACGTTATAGAATTCAGATAAGTAGAGGAGGAACAGTCTTTTAAAGGGCAGGTAGCACCAGTTTTAACTGCAAAAACAGCTGTTTGTCTCTTTGCAAATCTAAATCTTGGCCTGCACAGATTAACAAAATGTAAAGGCTTCTCAAGAGCATAAACTGATCCTTGTTTTGCAGTTGAACAAACTTTTATCAGCTCTTCTGTTCTATAGCTAACCTGTTTTCCTGCTTTAAAAAACAAAGAAAAAAAAAAAAAGAAGGGAAGGGGTAAGGTGGCCAAACCTGCACTAATTATCCTCCTTGTCCAGCCACACATTCTGTCATACTGTCACCTATATCTGAGGACAATAAAGAAAATAAAAGGAGGGACAAAGACATCCTAAGTTTACAGTCATGTACTCAGTTCCTTAGAAGCTGGCTCACAGAATTTAAGAATCCATAGAATCGGTGAGGTTGGAAGGGACCTTTAAGATCATCAAGTCCAACCATTAACCTACCCTGACAAAAACCACTTCTAAACCATGTCCCTCAGTACCACATCTGAAATACATGCCAAAGGGTTGATTACATCAGTATACTCTGAAGGTCTCTGACACCATCCTCGCCTTCCTGTGCGACAGGCCATCTGCTGGAAAACACCGTGCCCACAGCCAAAAGCTGTGTGTGGGCTGAAAGGCTGCAGGGGAAAAAAAAAAATGCAGCAAATCCCCAAGATTAATGACTTCACACGTGCATCCCTTGTGCTGTGGTCCAGAGCTGTTTCCCCAGCCCCTCAAAACCACCCAGCACTGCCATCACCATCATACGGTTTCCTTCCTCATTCAGCAGAGATTAACGCGTAGATCTGTCCATGCCATACGCTTGGCAGTGCCTCACAGTGGGATAAAAATCACACTAATTACCCTTTTTCAGATACAGACCCTTTCAAGAATACATGCCCATGTCTGACGCTTCACCTTTTATACCTTTAGGGAAAATATGGAAGGGACAAAAAGCTTCAGAAAAGTTGTTCCATGCAGAAAGTTTCTCACAACTCTTGAAATTCATTTATTATTCATTCCACATCACCTCTCCCTATTTGATGATATGGCTTACAGACTGCAAGCAGTTTAAGATGGAGTTGAAAGTTGTTAGCAACCATTCTGTCATCATTTCCAGTTCCCACAAAAAGAAAAGCTGCTGCTTCGTCCATTCTTGCAGCTCGAGAGAACAGGTAACTGGATCAACATCTGTTAGAAAGCAAAAAATCACCTGCAATTTAGCATGTTTTCTCCAAAAAGACAGATCGTCGCCTGGGATAGTTCAAAGGCCTTAGAAACCTGAATTAAAACTTGCAGTACGCAAGGAAAATAAGAAAGGAAATTATTTCATTTTTAAAGGTGCTGAATACTCATACTGCCTAAAGAAGATAACAAGCACATGCACGCTTTGAAACCAAGCCAACAAACCCCCAAACCAGTGATGATCAACCAGTGGTCAGCCATCAAGGACATTCTGGGTTTGCAACTGCTCCCTGGGACAGTAATGCCATGTGGACCAATATGCCCACTTAAATATGATTTTACTATAATGGTTTAAGTCAAATAACCTATGCAGGCAAAAAAGATCCATGCTGTTCTTTACATGATGTCTGCTTTAAAGTGCAGATGTCACAGCAATAAAAGTGCAGACTAAATGACAGGGTCGACACTAGAGCCTGGAATGAAAACAGGAATTGCTGGGCGCAACCTCCAAGGATTTTATTATAATCCTTCCCAGTGTTCACTATGATCTCTAACCATTAATAGAACATATAGACAGCTGCTGCCTGAAGTAACCTGTCCCTTCTGTCCTCGGCCAGCGTGAGAAGCAAAAGCGGTAAAAGTCCTGACCTTCCTCTGCAAAAGTTCCTGTGCTTTCTCTCCCTGGGGTTAGGCTGGCAGCACTCTCCTTCGCCTGTACCTTCAGACAACTCACGGGATTTTTTTCAGGGTACTGAAGCTACATTTGTTCACTCCGGTCCAGCAGGGATCTGAGCACCTAGCACCAGTGTACCTACTGGCAATTTGTTAAGCTCTGCGCGTTAACCCATTACTATCAGTTAGAATATTCAGACCTAAACTAAATGCAGTAACTTTGCAGGACCTTTGTTGGTATCACTGTGTTTGGATCTTCTCTAGCCTACCTTATGGGTACTGCCATCTGCTATTTTCAATTTAAAAACTCACAGAGCAGGTGTCCCTGCTCTGGCAGGGGGGTTGGACTAGATGATCTACTAAGGTCCCTTCCAACCCTGTGATTCTGTATTCTTTAGGATATTAGTCGCACACCAAAAAAAAAAAAAAAAAGAAAAAAAAAAAAGAAAACCCAAACAAAACTCTCCATCTGTAGGCATTGACATCTGTCAAGTACCATTTGAGAGTATTGCTTATTCTGAAGTCCCAGGGAAAATAAGTTAATTTCCGAGAATGATAGCATCTTCAACTGTTCATTTCTAAATTAGCCAGCTAAGCCAAGCCACGCTTCACAGGAAGATTGCCTCACTTGGCTTGAGGACAGGGAGTGAAGTTCTCTTGCATCACAGCTGGAGAAGAGGCAAAATAAGGAAGGTGCCTTTGCACTGATGCAGACCAGGCACATTCCCACCACCTGCTGAGAGTGCTGAGGCCCCTGTCTCCCCACAAGAAGGATAACAAGACAACCACAGCAGCTCCTCAAATGCTCCAACAGTTCCCAAAGCAGCTGCCCATTTAGGTCCTTAAATTTATGGAAAAGCACTTCGAACAACTTAACTCAGCTTTCAAGTCATTAATTTATACTTAACAGTGCTGCTTTTGGTCAATCAGGCTATTTACAGTTTACTTTTCACCTTGAGCCAAGTCCAGTATTTAAGTATGACTAGCATAAAAAACATTTCAAAAGGCATTTCAACACAGGTAAGAAAACTCCTGCCTGTATACAAAGCCCCCACCAACTTCTAAAAAGATTTAGCATCAATTACTAAACTTATAGGAATATATCCATTTACAGAAGTAGAGTCACACAGTTTTAGTTTTTATTAAATTTGCAGTGAGAGAAAAGAAATGCCAAGAATGGCTTACAGAAACAGCTGAAATGCTACCAAGGAAAGAAATGACATTGGGATTAATAATTTCAAATATATGTGCAGCATTTGAGAGCAGAAGGGCAGTATAAAAATAGATCAAACCCTTTTGACAGGCTCTCATTTCTTCACACCATTCCAAGTCACGTTGCCTAAACTGGCAAGGTGAATTAGAAAAATTTAGTTCTGCACAAAGTATGAAATCTAGTCTTTTGTAGAAAGCCAGCAAAACATTTATTCACAAATTAAGCTCCAAGCTATGTAAAGCCAATGGTATTAAACACACACAAAAAAGTCAAATAACTCAAGATCCAAGCCTCAAAAAATAAGAATAAAATTTACAACCAAGAGGACTAGAAACTATTCTTTGCGTTGCTTTGGTTTTAGGGTTTGTTTTTTTAAAAAATAAAGCACCTATTCTCCAATAATAAGCAACTTCCACAAAACCTTAAAAATGGCAAGTCAAAAGAAAATTCCACGAGTTCAAGACACAGTGCGTGTGTCCTTAAGATCACATGTCAGTTCTTGTCAGGAAAGCAAATTTCACTCAAAATGAACAGTCATGAAAAATTCTGTAAATCAGTTACAGAAAAGCTTGATTAATCCCCATCAATGGATTTCTGAGTAAAAAAAAAAAAAGTTATAAAAGTTATCTTTATTTTCTTTCATTTTTAATTGCAGTAATTTATTGACTTCTGCAGGCCCTCAATCAGCAGCATCCCTATTACACTGAACAGTGCAACAATGCTGTGTAATCTCCATTGTAAACAATCATTTTGGGTTGAGGGTTTTTTTGTGGATCTCTGGCGTGCTTGTGGAAGAAGCACGAAACAAACAAGCACGAGGGAAACAAACAAGCACAAGGAAAACAAACAAGCACAAACTGTTGCAATATGTGGTTATCAGGGAAAAAATTATTAGCTTCAAGTTAGAAATGTACTCGCCCTCCTCTTCAAATACAGATGTGCTTCTGCTCCATTGGCTGTCAGGGAAAAAAAAAATAATCCCATTTCTTCCATAAAATACAAATATGCACATATGTGATGCCATTGCTGCTCACATACTGCTGGCAAGCACAACTTACATGCTCTATGTAAATAGAGTTAACACCTAGATAAACTCCTGGAGTTTACCATCTATTTCCAATTAATGTCAAAAGTCTAGAGGAGTACAGTTTTGGCCTTTAGCTGTAATAAAGTGATTATATCTGTGCCAAGGCAAACTTGAAAAAGAAGATTATTATCTGTGGAAAGAATATTTCCTGCCACAAGAAGCTCACTTCATGTGACAGTGATGGGTATCCCGTGAACAACACCGAGCTAGGCGGACTGCAGCTTGAACACAGAAATCACACTGGCCATCTTCAGTCAAAGCACTTCTTATCATCTCCCAAACAGAAACTGAGCGAGTATTTTAAACCCTAAACACAACACAGATTCAAAGTTTCACATTCTTAACAGTCGCAAGGTGCTGAACGTAGTAGCCCTGAATGCCTGCCTAGGAACACTAGGGAATAAAGGAAAAAGAGGATACATGTTAATATTTTAAGGATGAAAGCACAAAGAAGTCTTTGAGTAACTGAAGTCTCATTCTGTCCATCAGCTGCACCAGCTTGGACTCAACTTCATTCTTGACCCAGGGTCTCAAAACACTTTAGAAGAAGAGGTGCTTGTGTCTGCACCCCACTGGGCAGAAACTGAGATACAAAGACCTCAGGGACCAATCCTGCAGCATCTCCTTGAAGCAACAGGACCCTGCTCAGCTCAAAAGGTTTCTCCGCTTCGATTCTCCAGTAGGACAAGACCCTGCAAGACTTGCCTAGAAATAAAAGAAGCCTACGATGCTTGCACACTCTCAATTATTTTTCTGCAGGCTACAAAAGTCTTGCTATATTCATTTTAACAAACTCTACCGGATAGTTATGCCTGAAGAGAAATTCCCTGCTAGGAAAAAAAAAACACTGTTCATCCAACTTCAGTAGGAAATGCAAATAGCTAATTAACCTTATCTCCATTATACTGTCCTGACTTTGCAGTACATCTGGCACAGATGCAAGAATTTGTTTGCCTTGTCCAAATCTTCTCATGCAAGTACAGCGCCTACAATCAACAGCCTCGGAGGCAAATCTGACTAGCAAAGATTTGGCCTGTAAGTACACCTCTGCCCTCTGCACTGTATTCTGCGTGCACACTTGTGGATGGCATTTCGTCATCACTTCTAATGTCAAAGAGAAAAATTGGCAGACACATGAAGAAAATTATATTTAACTATCAGTTTACAAATAAAGCTGTATTTGTGCAATTAAGAGAGATAAAAACAAACTAGCCAAACCCTGTTTGTATACACATTACCAATCCAAGGCAAATTAATCTATTATTTCACCCACGATGGGGTTTTTTTCTCCCCTAAAATAAACACATCCAAAATACATGCTTCACCATTTCACCTTTTCATAGTCTGTTTTAAATACAACTACATTTCCTTGGCCAACATTGCTAAGGATGAAGGAAAGCAAGTTGGGCAGAAGGTCAGACTATACCGAAACTGAAATATTTATCAGAACAGCTATTTCTGCCAAGGAAGATAATCGCAAAGGTAAAGTCTCATTTGATCCTTAATTGACTTGTGTCTTTTTAATTAGGAAGGGGGGGGGGGGAATTAACCTAGAGCTAATTACGGTCTAGATTCTACAAACATGCAAGTGTGTAATTTTATTCACGTAAGTGTTCCTCAGTGAACTTATGCATGAGCAAATACGTTTGTAGCTTCAGGGAATAAATCTTGAATAACTTAACCTTTTAGAAACTTAAGTGCCTGCTTTATAAATATTCCTTATATCCAACCCATTTTGTATTTTAGGCTTTACATGTGAATTTTTTCTGAGCACCAATCAATATTTGCTTTTGTTTCAGAAAAACAGTAACAGTTACGTTCATGTTAGGAAATAAGCAATAGTTTTAAAAGAATGAACGTTTTAAATATGTGCCTTTATTCATTCTGGTCTGTGGAACTGCAGCCTTTGGCATAATAGCATCAAAGCCTAGAGATTTGTAGCAGCTTATTTTGACTTTAGCACTGAACTTATTTTCAACACAATCAGCTTCTGGGGAAGAAACTTCACAAGACTTGTGTACATGCAGGTCTCTGCATACTACAATTCACTCACCACTGGAAGAACTTTCTGGAACATGTAAAGGGGCAACCTATGCTCACTGATGCTCCCCCCGCACCCACATCACTATCCCAAGTCTCTATTACGTGCAGTGGTTTGTGCCCATTTCTCCAGACCCTGTGGACCTGTATCTGCAGTCCTACAAGCTGCCACAGATGACTCCCAATACCCATCGTATAGTGCTCAAAGTTGTAATCAAGACTTCCAAGAAAACACCCTCACAGCTGGCTGTTACACCACTAGATGCGGACTTGCTTTACATCCAGACTCAAACAGAATATAACTCCACCAGCCTACTTTCCCAAGGAAATGTTTAGACTTGCTTATCTGTGGATAAATACGTCTGCCAGACCCTCTCTAATAAGTTTTGAGCCTATTGGCCAATTATAACCAAATTTGACATAGGTTTGGAGGCCTACAAGATATTCACTCTGACAAGCAGCAGAAAAGCAGGCAGCTGGGCTGAGAACACAGCCCCAGCTAGTGACCCTGTGACAAGAAAGGCTGGAGAGCAGGGAATTACCGCTCGGCTAGCAGGGACTCCACCCTGCGGATGCAACGCCTAAGAAAAGAGGTTTCCTTTGGTTTTGCTTCTTATCAAAATCCTGCAGCGTATTCTGGGTATGAGAACTCTCGTGTAATGAGAATTAAAAGGTATTATTGCCGGTGTACCAGAGGCACCCCTGTGTGTGAGTGTGTGTGTGCTGCCTCCGTAAGCACCCACACCTGGGTGTTCACACACAGCACGGCGCGAACCCATCATAAAGAATAATTGATCACACAGGAATATTTTTACAGCTTGATGAGGTGTTGACGTTTCAAGCAGAGAAAAGTAAACTCTGTAATGTAATGCATGAAAAACCTGGTATAATGTAATCAACCAGTACTTGATGAAGTATTCCAGTTACCTCAAAATCATTTCCTTATTACTTAAAAAGCCTAGCCCTTATAGAAGCTGTGATAGATAAATTTTTCCTCTATTCACGCACTCAAAGGAACAAGGTTGTTGATATAAAGCCCAATATGATTCATAGATATCATCAGAATGTTACGATTTGTAGGCTTTTTGAAAACCGTATCACATAACCCTTGTTACATTTTTGCTACCCCAACCAGATCTAAAACAGCAAGAGGAAAGCGTTTATCAGAAGCAAGCCCCGTCTGAAACGTGCGCTAGTGCAGAAGTCAGTTTGGCACATGCAAACTTTAGATCAAAGTTCAGTGTTTTCTAATCAGTTTTCTCCAAATTCTGCCTATCAGCAGCAACGTTTTCAGTTTGTTAAAGACAATTTAAGAACAGGAGCTCATACGTTCTGAAAAGGAACAAAAATCCAAATGGTAGTAAGTTTAAGATACATTCTTTAGTTGTTTTATGAGGTATCACCAATAAATCTAATTAATCTGTTTCTGGTCAATATTTGTGGTATTTACAGCATAATGATCTAGGTCATATTAGCACATTCAAGCCAAATACCGATACATCGATAAATCCTCACCAACTTCTTAAGTAATGACCAAGATATCCATGTTGCTTTATGTGCTGTTCTATCCTTGCAACTACCCTAAGGTCAGGAGAAAGTACCCCTCACAAGTTTGTAGAGACTTTTCTGGTTTATCCCATATTCTAGCTGCAGGTTGCAAACAACTTTGCAGTGGCTGATGTTAGCAGCAGTGTTTAGGCTGCTAACCCTTCACCCCCCGCCCAGCACACTGCATCATATATTCCAATTCATCAGAAAAAGCAAAGCAGTTCCTTCCCCACAGGATCTGCAGTCTAGATAAGTGCTTTGTAGTCAACGGCAAGCCATCGGCGTTTAAGAAGCAGAGCAGCTCACAAACATTCGTGTAAAAAAAAAAAAGTTAATCTTATTTCTTGGGAGTAGTAACACATCATTTCCCACCTGAGCATCAGACTTCCTCTCATTGTTTCCTTGCACCTGGCAACAGATATTATGTCTTACGTATTGAAGCTCTTGTTTTCTAGGAAACAATACACAGAGAAGAATGACAGAAACAGGCAAGAAAGATGAGACCCTGGGAACAGCCTTTGTGAATCTGTCAGTTTACATCATTACCAACCACAGTTCTTTAAAAGAGAGTTTCAAGACCTGAGGGCTTGATCCTGCTAAGCAATGAGTGCTCTGGCCTCACTGCAGCAAAGACCCCAGCACATGCGTCACTTTAATTACACAAGTGCACCAATTAAAACGAACCTGCTCATATCCATAAAATTAAGCATGTACCTAAGCGCAAACTCGAAGCCAGAGCATTCATTCAGTATACTGACCCACAGGAAGGGCTGTTAGGTCAGGGATGCACACACACACAAATACAGATAGGTACAGACACAGCTACCCCAAAGGCCTGAGCTGTTGTGGGTTTTTTTTTTTTTTCCCCTGATTGCACAAGTGTCAATCAAGAGCAGCTCCGCTGAAGCCAAGTGGGGTAGTAGGTTGTGGGAAGACAGTCAAGGCCCTTAGGATGCATTTACTGTGATGGATTTCTTATTTTGAAATAACTACAAAACTTTCATAATAATGCAAAATTTTGACACGCAAACCAGAGAATCTGCTTACGAGCAGATTATGAACTCATCACATCACTCTAATAGTAAAATACTGATTTGGGGTTTTTTGTTGCTCTGAAAAAACCTCTGAAAGGAATCCACTCCCTGCACATGCAGCCTTTGCCAGGAAAAGAAAGTAAGAGTAAGTGGTGTCGTAAGCTTCTCGCTAGTAGTCAGACAGAGGTGATTTTGTCCTCTGTAGGCAATCACATGGAAGCCACTCTGTCAAATTAATGTACACCGCCTCCATGAGTTATTCCCAGACTGTAGCTTTTAACATCGTAACTTTAACGTGCTTCTTGTTCAAAACAATCCATTCTCTGGAAATAATGACGACTGTACTTGTTTCTTTCCTCTTAAGGTAAACTTCAAATGAAGCAGAAGAGAGAATATCAGCCTGAACAGGAGACAGCAGAGGAACCACTGGAAGTTTATAAAAGCATGAACGGGACAGAGGAACAGGGACGAATTCTGCACTCTGTGCAAGACATAGGTGCTACCAAGGCAAAGGTGCAAAATAAAATGGTGTGATGTTTGACACAGCGTAAAGGTAAAGCTATGAAATTCCTTGCCACAGCACGTTACAGAGGCTAAAAGTTTACACAGGGTCAAGGGGCAATCAGAGAAGTTCATGGAAAGGAAAAATCAGTGAGGGCTAGAAAGACACCAGCTCTCCCTTAGGAAGCATCCAAGCTGCAAATGATTGCATGCTGAGAGAGCCTTCTGGAGAATTATCCTTACACGCCTGCCTCATTTGTACCCCCTGCCCCCGGCACCACTTTTTGCACTGTCAGAGCGGGGACACTAGACAGACCTCTGAGGTTATCCACAAGAGCCTCCTAAACAGTTACGCTTTCTGAAATTTACATTCATTAGGGGCTTAAATCAAGTACCCAAACACTATGTTTCTGAACAGCGTCTCCAAAAAAAAAAAAAATCTGACTGGTAAATCAGAGTTCGCATCAGCCCATCGCAAGTGACAGAGCCCATCAGTTAACAATACCGTGCCACCCTGTCGGAGACGAACACCTCCCAAAGACTCGCAGAGTCCTCACTTACAAAACAAGACGTACCTTGACAAACTGGCATTTTGATTTAAAAGCACATTTTCGGGAGCACCGAAGATTAATTGCCAGCTTCTGGCGCGCAAGCAACGAGATGGTATCAGGGCACAGCGTGCGACCGAAGAGGGGAGGTCCAAGGGCTTCCCACCAGCCTCCCAGCGCGGGGAGAACCACGCTCCGCCGCCTTAGGAACAGCCCAAAGCGAGTGCTGGACACCACGCGTGGGACGGGACGGGAGGGGACGGGCCAGCAGCCCGCTGCGGAGCTGGCCGAGCGCCCCAGCCGGGGCAAGCAGAGCACCAGAGGTTCGGGCTGGAAGGCGGCGATCCCCGGGGCGC
>VXBO01001297.1:376390-446041 GCA_013400135.1 Rhinoptilus africanus | reverse complement strand
GAAGCAATTTACTGCCGGGATTAAATTAACAACGCAGATAAAATGGACAGCGTGGGAACGGCCGGTTGAAAAATGGATCGCCGATAGGTTGTATAGCATCTATAGCATCGGCAGAAACTTCTCGCAGAGCATAGGCTACACCACAGCCCCAGCGAAGATGCTTCGGCTGTAACTTGTCCTGCATCTCACAGGCAGCCCACCACCGTCCCCTGCTACCTTACAGGCACGACAGAAAACTCTGCCCAGGGTTTTCAATCTCAGTATTATTTTGTTACGAGCTCCCTTTTTTCTACGATTGATTAAAAAGAAAAACCCACAAGAGACCAGCAACAGATTGGCTGTTCAGGTTATCATATTAGAAATCTGTGGGGACAAAGTAGTTCATTATAACACATGTTAAAATTTGTGACTTCTAAGGAAAAAGTCATTTTTAAATGGGAATATTAGAGGTATAACTACTATAGCATTTTAGCATGCATCAGGAGTGCACTTGGAAGCAGTGGTGGAGCAGCCTCAGAGCAGAGAGCACAAGCAGTAAGCCAGAAAAAGCATCCCAGGAGTGCACCTAACGCCCCTTTGGGGCCAGCAGCATCCCCTTCACAAGGTGAGGCTGCAGCCAGTTCCAATGCATTGGCCTAAGCACCAGGTCCTCAGCACCAGCTGTTTCAGGTGGCAGATCTGCTGGGCCACACTTGCTGGTGGCATAGACACACGTTACCTTAACCTCGTGTAATTTCCATTTCTCACACTCAAGAGGAGTTAACACTCCCCCTTACTTTCTGAGAGGGTTGATATATGAATGTTATATACACATACAGAGAAGCTGGTCTATCCCCCTTTGACTCAGAACTCTTAATTTACAGAATATTGCATCAATATTTTGAGGCAGCTACATGGA
The DNA here is from genome assembly GCA_013400135.1 of Rhinoptilus africanus. Taxonomy (NCBI): domain Eukaryota; kingdom Metazoa; phylum Chordata; class Aves; order Charadriiformes; family Glareolidae; genus Rhinoptilus; species Rhinoptilus africanus. The sequence goes on along the minus strand of VXBO01001297.1, from coordinate 445,143 downwards.
GGAGAGCGCAAACTAGCCTCAAAGAAGGAGAGCTTCTTCCACTGCATCTCTCTCTGTTCTTAGGCCCAAACCTATACTCTCTCCACCACTGCAAGCATGGGTTTTTTTGCTTTACACATCAATACTAGAGGGAGAAACGGAAAAAGACTTATTACTAGGCTGAGGCAAAATTGGAAATGCTGAAAAAAAAATAGGAGAAAGCTTGTTCCAGCAAGATTTCTGGACTGCTGTTTCATGAAATCTGTGTATGCAAGTTATCCTTGTGCACTTCATGCTCTGCACTTTTTTTGGCCTGTATCCTAGCCACAGCTCATTATAACACAGGTATGTTGTCTACTGTGAGCCTAAGATTTCCCTCTCAGCTAAGATACTTCACTTTTGAATTGGTTTCCCTCTCCTGTTTGCCTCCTGCAGACAAACAAGGGAAGACTGAGACAGATAGAAGTACTGGCTCTTCTAGAAAACAGCTGAATAACTACCCCATGCTGCACTGGCAAGAGAAACCTAGAAAACAGAGAACTCGGAGCGGGGAAAAAACCCCCACCACTCTCAGGAAGCAATAAAGAGAGGGGTGGAAAAGGAAGAGAAGAAATAAAAACAAATAGAAAGGGAACAAAAGGTAGGTGTAACAGAATTTTAAAGTACCATAAAGTGAAACAGTTGGCAAGGAGAAAAGAGGCATTACGAACACCTTTGCTTCTCACCACTGAACTGAGAGATCTGAAAAGTGTGATTGTCTTTGAAGCATAAAAAATAATTAAATATCTATTGAGTCTGTGAGAATCAAGGATTCGTGCTATACTGCTGCAATGCCAGCGTGCAGCCCAAAAGGAGCTATTTGTTTACCCATTTCCTTGAAAACATATGGCAAATCTTCAAAGATGCATGCCCTTCCGAGCTGCAATGAATCAGCAGCCACAGAAACTATGCAGTCCTGGAACCGAGCTCTAACGAAAGCACAAGAGTTTCCCCTTCTCCCCACAACCTCCAGCTAATCTTTTCTAGCTGGATCACTTCAGCCACCATTCTTTGACTCCAAATTCTGTCAAGACCTGGTTACAACAGCACTTGAATGAAAATGCTCAAAATACTGAGCTCCTGGCGGCGATACTGAAAAAGAGATGTAGTATTTCTGAATAAGACACTGTTTGAGTTTGTGGGGTAATTGTCTAAATCTTCTATCATTGCTAAGGTAAACAGATGAAACCACAAAAATGTTCAAGCCTCCTGGCAAAGTTTTCAGCGTGCTCTCACCTTCCTGACCTCGAAGTGTTGAGCGTTGCCCTACTCCTCTGAAATTCCTTCAGATGCTATGTGTTGTCAGTGGAGGAGAATCCCCCCTCCCCGCCCAAACACACACAAATAAGCCATCCAGTGGAAAAACAAATATTGAGTGATCTCTTCACCTTTTGTCTACATTTAGAAAAGACAACATAATCCTCCTTTCTATTCTAGAAGTGAATGCTCTATTCCTTTCCAAAACAGTAGTATTCTCTTCCCGTCCTGCGAAGAGCTCCACGGCTCTGCACTTTGAGCATTGCTTTTACTCAGCAAACAGCTTCACCAAGTCTGTTTGTTACTCAGTGGCCCTATGTATTTCACAAAGGAAAAACAAACACATGCAACCAACTTATTCCCATTTTCCTAACTGCTGATCAGACATTATGATTTCCCTACCGTACCAAAGTTGCAGGTTTCAATCACGCAGCAAGAAATGGTGCTATCACACCAGATTAAATAGAGTTTGTTCTTTACTGTACAGGCAGGATAATACAATGTTTCATGGCTTCCTTACAGTTTTGTAACACGATTACATCTCATCTTCAGAACTCAATACCAAACTTCATTTGTCTTTGTTTACTCACGGATTATGGCTGACGGGTCTCTGCCATCTGTTTGCTGGAGTATAGTGTCTGCAGTGCAGTGCTGTGATTTTCAAATCAGCCCTTAAACTGCGATAAACAGGATATCGAAAAGCTCCATCAGCCAGCTAGAAAATGACTTAGGAAAGAGATAATTGCCACATACACTTTGTCAGAAATGCTTGTGTTTCTCAGGTATACTGGTTACCTACCCACGTCTCCTGTAGTATGCTCAGTTTAAAAAAAAGTGAAATGCATTTTTATGGCCAAGAGTTGATAAAAATGTTATCCACAGACTCAAGTTATGCTTATTCATATGCAGCAAGGTCTTATTTCGTACTTGCTGTGCAAACTCTAGAAACTTAGGATCAAATGTACCTCTTGTTACCTCACTCTGCCATAGGACGCATGTGTACATATATGTGTTTGAGCCTGTATTACAATGGGAATAAAACACCAATAGCCCATCCCAATAAAAGGAGAGGAACGAAGAAGAAAGGGTACATACTTCCCATGTGAAATAGTAATTGCGAGAGGGACAGAGAATTGGAAAGAACATAAAAGGCACTATATTTGAACAAAATTATTTAAGACAGCCGTTCCCAAACTGAGATCCAGGGACTAACTCCCTCCTGGGGAGGGCAGCTGGCTGCCTGCCTCAGCATCTTCCACCAGCAAGAGGAGCCAGCAGTCAGTCATAACATCCTCCGCAAGTTCCAATGAGCCGGAGTCCTCTCTCCTTATGAATTTCTGGCATTCACAATCCTTATTGATTTAAATGGGGCTTGAAAGCCATCAGAACTGCACGCTAGACATCTTCACTAAATAAGAACGTTTACAGTGCAGAAGTCTTCAGAGGAAATTTAAAAGAATAAAAACAAATGACTGTCTCTAGGACAATAGCAGCGGGAAAGAATGCCCTCCGATTAAAAATAAATCTGCTGGTAATGTTTTTAACTTCAGTTAGACTCGATCTTAAGCTGCAGGAAAAATATCTTGGATTTAGGGTACTTCACAAAGCACTCCCATACACATTGCTGATAGCAGCAGTACACCCGAGTCCGGCAAATGAACTCACACAAAGATCTCTTCACTTGCCTAAGGCTTCCACAGACTAGGACTTCAGGCTCCACTTTTTCATGGATTTTGTTATTGTTTTTCCAACCTTCAGCAGTACTTCATAGCTTCTGCCCTCTGAACCACTAACTATTTTTACAATATGGATTAATCCCTTTTCCAGTTTAAAGAAACAGCTGAGATAGCAAACTTTAACAATTTCATATTCTGAACTCTAATTGGTTTAATGTAATGTTATTTGTTCAGGAGTGCTGGTTCTTTAGTCAAATTTCAGTATAATCCCAACATAATCCCCGATTTTTTTCCCCCTCTTTTACATCTCATACTTCTCTGAAATATTTTTAAATGTTTTGATCTACTAAACACTTACTGTGTGCCTTGTTTTGTGCTACAGTATTTTCTTTGATCACTTCTTTGAAACTGAATCCAACAGGTGTTATTTTAATTAAAAGCAATTCTGTCATCATTCTTTTATAATACTAATTTCATTTCACTACGATGGAGTATATTTTATGCTTTTTCTTCCTCTTGCAACTCCTTAATTTAGGACTCGCATAATAAGTATGACTTTTATATTTACTGTTTGTTATTTCTATATAAGGTGTCCTCCTATGTTGTAATGTTATTTGATATTAGTGGAATTTCCTCTTGGATTTAAAACCTTGAAAAGGGATGGGCTTTCTGGAGAGCATAAACTGACCAATTTAATGCAATAACAACAGCAGTTCTCCCTGAATGCAGCTGTGTTCTCACAGGGGATGAAATTCAACCTTTTGCAGAATGACAGAGAAAGACGTAGGTATTCCTCAAGCTATCAAAATAAGGATAGGGGCTTGATCTTGAAGCAGCCACAGGAAGTTCTTGGAACAAAAATGTTTAAGCTATTTTACTTTTATCTAGAGAATTTTACTGCTGCCACCTGGAAAGGAGACAGTGGTGGAAGTGCTTACAAAGCCAGCTGAGCCTGTTTAGAAAAAGGTACATTTCTTTATTGAGCTCTTCCTTTGGATATGTTTTGCCTTTTCTGAGTGTGTTAGGCTTGATTTGGATAACAGCAGTATGAAAAGGGCTGATTTCTACACCCACCCACCACAAAGAAGTCCCATGCTGAGAGGCTGTTACATTCTCCCAGGGAAAGGAGCAGGGTCTCACTTTGTTTTAAATTAGGTGTCCTTCTATTTGTGGGTACCCATTTTGCCAACCACAGGCCCAACCATGGAGTGCATTTCTGCTATACCCAAAGTGGAACATGTAAAAACACAGAAGACATTCATTAGCTCATAAAAGGATCCTTTTCATTTGTTCACTGTTGTATGGTGTGGAAAGCAAAGAGCAACAAGCCGTGGAAAACAAAAGAAAGCTGACATGTAGAACATTGCATGTCAGGGATAAAACACCACTAAGAGCCAGGGAATTGTCATCACACTGGAGTTACATCAGACCATAACCATCCCCAGCACTATTTCACTAGCTCTCCCCATACACACCACTGCTGCATGGTGATCTTTCAGTCAAACAACTCTAAAAATAACAGCCAAATACCCTTGCAGTTATGGAAGTCCTTCCTTCCTTGATGTGCTATGCTTTCAAGACCTGCCATGTCACATAATCCATTGGACTGCTTCTCTCTTTTGCAATGCAGAGATGATTTCCAGTGGTTTAGCATCCTGCCTTTCGCCTGATGAGGCTCCAAGGAGTCAGCCTTTTGATGAGTTAATGACAGAGCACTGCATCAGGTAAAACCCAATGGCTACAACATCCAGAAAATTAGAAAGTTTCTTTGTCTTCAGTTTGTTATAAAAATATAGAAATTTCTTGGCAAGAAAGCATTTAAAACAGTGTATGCAGCCAGGAATCACCCACCACATCCCCTCCCCACCCCCAGCTTTGCCATGCCTTCGCACTACTCAGATTTAAAATATTCATCATTGTATATTCTCCCTTACACACACTGGCTATGGGACTAGCTGTGTATTGAAACTTTGGAAAGCTAGTTATTTGGGCCAAATCCTGATATTAGAGTCTCTCTTCTAAAATAAAGAGAAATATCATAATAAGAGAACTTAAATCTTTGTAATATTATTAGGAGGAACGGGAAAACTTTAAAACCAATTTTCAGTCATGAAAAATGGTAATGAAACAACCCAGGGGTAAATACTATTAAAAGAAGCAAACAAGAAAGTAATCACCACTTACATGTAGTTTCCAATATCCGATTACAGTAAGAAATACAAACAAACAAAAAAATCATTTGAGAACAGATCCTCTGCTCTCCAACTGAAGGCCTTAACCAGAGGTTGGAGAGCCTGTCTTTCCTTCCCTGACCCAGTCAATCCAGCTACTCCACACACAACACAACAGAACAATTTCCAGAGGAGCCAGGGAAAATTTCCCTGTCCTACCCCAGACTTCTCATGAGAGAGGTCCTAAGCTTCCCACTAGCATCTTTTACCCCAACCACTCTCCTGGAACATGTTGCAACTCTGATGCAGAAATCCCCATGCCGTTATGTCTTTTATAAAGGCTACTGGAGATGGGACCACACATCCCAGCCATGTTGTTAGGGTACTGCCCAGGTTTAGGGGGTTTTATTGGCAGGCATAAGCAGGGAAACTCAAATAGCTTGCATTTACCAAAAGTCATGTGAAGAAATTTCTTCAAATCCGGGACCACAGAGTAATTGGATACCACAAGCGATGTTATAGTTGTTGGTGTAGATAAGAACTGGGAGAAGAACCAGTAAAATTATCCAAACTCTGTAAGAAGCAAGAAGAAACTGGATTACAGTTATTTTCCTGCTGTGTTCTGAGACTCAGGCCAAAAAAAAAAGCAGGACATTTGTCTGGTGGAAAATAAAGTGGGATTTTTTAAATTCCCAGTGTAGTGCTTAGCTATAAAGCCACTTATAATAGATGGCTCTTATTTCATAATAAGAATGTGATGAAACTGAAAATGGTCTCCTTACACTGCCAAGATGTCAAGAGTGAAACTCCCCCAGAGCCCTGAATATGTCTTAGCAGATGAAAGTTGCAGATGGGCACACACTTGCTGCACATCGATGTTGGCAGTTCCTATTAATAAATATTTGCGCTAATCTGTTTTTCAGCACATCAGCAGGGCACAGGCATCTCTAAAACCACGCACGGAGGACACAGCTAATTGTACCACTGCCTATCGTGATGCTGCGCTGGAAGCAGACCAGAGAAAGAGAGGAGGAGCTGCCACTCTAGCAACTATTTTTCCAGGCACAAATGACTTCCTTGCGTGCTGGTAGGTCCATTTACCTTCATCCTCTGCTCTCCTTCATTCCGACCAACCCATTTCACCTTGAACAGCCTTCTCCAGGCCCTAACAACTCTTGTGCAGTAAATGATGGTCTGTACCTTCCCCATGGGTTTTGGGTAAAAAAAGTCGTATCAGGGAAATACCTTTCTCCTTCCTCTGCTACCAATATGGTGGCATCACCTAAATCTGATGCTTATTCTGTTTTGTTTAGGCAGATGAAGAGTTTATTACAGGTTGGTTATCAATTCTGATCAAGGCACACAGGCTACCTGTAAGCATTTAGGCAGTATCCTGTATTCGCAGGAGCATAATACGGAGAGGGAGCTGCTACTAGTGAAATACAATCATTCTTGCATTCAAGTTATAGAAAAAGGTTTAAAGGGGATTTCTATTATGGTTAGCATAATAATAATAAAAAGCAGCAGCACATGAGGCACGATCCCTTTTATTACCATCCATCACAAAGATAAAAATATATAGTATCTCTACATTTTACTTCCAGTTCCCAAAGAGGAAAAAAAAGCAATTTGGCTGTAAAGCATCAGCTCCTGCCAGCTCTGGAAAGTGTTTTACAATATGGAAATGCAGCCTACAAACCCCTTTCTTGCTCAGCCCTTTTTCGCTTATAGGCTCTCGTCTTGGAGCAGCCATGGTATGGTTTAGGTAATAGATGGGAAGTTGAGGGCAGCCTCTGAGCCCCGCTGACACCCTCTTCAGGGGATTTAAGTGAGAGAGAAACAGTGTAAAGGGCTGGCATGAGTGTGCCTCCGTAGACACATTTATGTTGAGTGCAGAAAGCACTGATCACAAGAGGTAAAGCTCAGAGGATGCAAATCTTGAAAACAAGAAAAGACTGCCCTGTTGACTTAGTTGTGTCCTTCACTTCCTCCCACAGACTTTAATTTTTCTGCTGAAAACAGATATACTTGTGGGAAAAAAGTAAGATTTAGGAAGGCACACTGGAGAAAAAGAAACCCAACTTTTTTCTACCCTGCAACCATAGCATCATTTTTCTTTTAAAGAAAAAATCCACATTTTTTTTCACAGATCTTTCTGGGAAGAAGTTTTATACCTACTTGTTCAGTGTTAACCCTTCAAAGTTTTAGAGAACGCAGATACACGTGGTTGTAAATCCAGAGATAGCACATACATAGTCTGGTTTCATTTTATTTTTTTGAACAAGGGGGAGAAAGCCCAAACCATTATTGTAAAGAAAAAAAAAACCACAATCAAAACAGTCTTTGGAGTGGAAGTTGACAAACTCTCCTATTATTAAAGCACCAGCATTCCTCCAGTACTTATACCTATCATGACATAGGAACATTATTAATCCTTTGAGTGTGCTGTTTAAAGGTAGCGACACATTACAGAGAAAGCATTTAAAAATATGGCCTTATTTATCCAAAGCGTATTTGGCTTTGGTTTTTTTCTCTCCAGACTGGGCAAAGCTACAAGCATTTTGCAATTTAAAATTATTTTAGTGTTAAAGCAATAAAGAAAGAAAAAGTCTGTTAATCCATTAGTCTCCTAATTATAAAATTTGAAGTGGTTACTATTGCTGACTGCATCCAGAGGGGAGCTGAGACTCAATGGGTAACTACTAGACCCTTATAACTCTTTGATTACAGCCCTTTACATTCTTTCTGGGTGAGGTGCTACACCATAGGACTAGCTGGGTTGGTTTTTTTTTCTGTCTATTTGCAATTGTTATTTTCCAAACACAGGTTTGCATTGAGCTTTTGACTTTAAACATATTATTTAACCAAGTGTTTATCAAACACCTGGAAAAATCACTCTCCTTTAAAAATTTTATGATGGAAAAGCAATTACCCTTTAAGCCGTATTTCAAAGTCACTTCCCAAGAATCCTTTTGAAGCAAACTTCCACTTTCTCTCCTGATTAACACCCAGTGTCACCCAGCAAGCACGTAAACTATTGCTGATTCTATTCTTTTAAGATCTAGTAACAAAACACAGATAATGAGGGGGTTTTTGCAACCCATGGCCATTGGTAACTGAAATCTTTAAATACACCTGTATGGGGTTTGTTTCAAATATTTCTATTCCCCACCAGTATTTAAATTTGCACAACTATAAGAGCCAAGTATGTCTTAAGATTTTTCCATACAACAAAAGCAAAGAGCTTAAATCAAAGGCTTTGAGATTCCAGATGAAAGAAAACATAACTTAAAAAGTCGAAGAAAAAAGCCCCACACAACTTTATGGCAAGGAAGCGAAAAAAGCCCTACCAAACACCACTAACAAGCAAGAAACAAGCCAACAATCCATGTCCAACAGTCTGTACTCATCTGAATACAGAGAGATTCCCAGCCATTAGGATTCTGAAGGTGTGTCAGGCAGGAAGCAAGGATGCAAGAACTGCACAGAGGATTGCAGAAGAGTGATGCTCTGGTGAGGTTAACTTCATTTTTACTCATGGAAGCAACATGCAAAAGCTCCATGTTTATAATGCAGTACACTGTCTTTAGGGTATTTTAAAACAGGGATCAAAGTTCAGCTTGACCAAGAAGACCAGAGCAGGCAGTCAAATCCCATTCTACATTCATATCCTGACTTCCTAATTCACATATTCAAAAATTTTGAGGTCTGGCTAATCTGTGCCAACTCATTATGCCATCATATTTTTGACAAGAAGCCAAGTTAATCAGCATTTACCCACTCAGCTGACCTCAGCACAGTGAAAAGCCTAGTCATTCTCCCACTCTGTGGGCAAGGCTGGAGATGCCGAGTTCCCCTGCTAGCCCTTCCCTCCCTCTTCCACCCCAACACTGAGAATACCAAACAGAAGCAAAAGAAATACACTTCAGAATTACCTTTTACATTTTTTCACATACGATACACCAGAATAGACTCATCGTACAATATTTTGGGTTGGAAAAGACCTTTAAGATCATTGAGTCCAACCATCAGCCTAACACTGCCACACGTTCACTACTAAGCCATGTCCTTAAGTGGCACATCTACACATTTTTAAGTACCTCCAGGGGCAGTGACTCAGCCACTTCCCTGAGCAGCCTGTTCCAATGTTTGACAACCCTTTCAGTGTAAAAATTTTTCCCGATATCCAAACTAAATCTCCCCTTCCGCAACTTCAGGCCATTTCCTCTCATTCTATCACTTGTTACTTGGGAGAAGAGACCAACACCTGCCTTGCTACAACCTCCTTTCAGGTGGTTGTAGAGAGTGATAAGGTCTCCCCTCAGCCTCCTTTTCTCCAGACTAAACAAACCCTGTTCCCTCAGCTGCCCCTCATAAGACTTGTGCTCTAGACCCTTCATCAGCTTTGTTACTCTTCTCTGGACATGGTCCAGCACCTCAATGTCTTTCTTGTAGTGAGGAGCCCAAAACTGAACACAGTATTTGAGGTGCAGCCTCACTAGGGCTGAGTACAGGGGGACGATCACTTCCCTAGTCCTGCTGGACACACTATTCCTGATACAAGCCAGGGTGCTAATGGCCTTCTTGCCCACCTGGGCACACTGCTGGCTCATATTCAGCCAGCTGTTGACCAACACCTCCATGTCCTTTTCTGCCAGACACCTTTCCAGCCTCTCTTCCCCAATCCTGTAGCGCTGCTTGGGGTTGTTGTGACCCAAGTGCAGGACCCAGCACTTGGCCTTGTTGAATCTCATACCATTGGCCTCAGCCCATCGGTCCAGCCTGTCCAGATCCCTCTGTAGACCCTTCTGACCCTCAAGTAAATCAACACTCCCACCCAGCTTAGTGTCATCTGCGAACTTACTGAAGGTGCATTCAATCCCCTCATCTAGATAATTGATATAGATATTACACAGAACCGGCCCCAGTACTGAACTCTGGGGAACACCACTTGTGACCAGCCACCAACTGAATTTATTTCGCTTCACCACAACTCTTCACCACCATCCAACCAGTTTTTTTACCCAGAGAAGGGTACACCCATCAAAGCCACAAGCAGACAGTTTCTCCAGGAGACTGCTATGGGAAACAATGTCAAAGGCTTGACTAAAATCTAGGTAGACTTATGCACTAAGTGGGTTACCTTGTCATAGAAGTAGATCAGATTAGTCAAGCAGGGCCCGCCTTTCATAAACTAATGCTGCCTGGGCCTGATCACCTGCTTGTCCTATATGTGCTGCATGACGGCACTCAAGATGATCTGCTCTATAATCTGCCCTGGCATCGAGATCAGACCGATAGGCCTGTAGGTCCCCAGATTATCTTTGCATCCCTTATGAAACAAACCAAACTTTTCTACAAACTAAATAGTGTAAAATTGTCCATGTTACACATACAAAACCCAGATGAAGGGCCAGTAAGCTAGGCCACGTTCACACACATGCTCACCTAGTAGACAAACAGCCTCTCTAGACCACAAATTACTTTTAGTTACTCTTTATTATGCTCTGTCTCATCCTTGCCCCACCGTAATGAAGGATACTGAGCTGCAAGGTTATAGCATCAGAAAACAGCAAGTGGGGCTCTTCCAGGGCAGTGGGGAGCTAAAGGCAACTCCAGCACCAGCCACAGCCTTACCCACCAGGACCCTGTCCCCCCACAGTACCTGAACAGGTCTTTTGATGGCCATGGACGTGGCAAGGGGCAATCCAGATCTGAAGCAGCCAGGCAGGAACAGCAGAAGCCAGAGCTAGAGACAAAGGTTGAGAAAAAGGTGTGCTTAAAAAGAAGGAGGACGTGTTCAGACCTGAACTTAAATGGAGCCCCAGTCACCTGGGTAGAATGTGTGGGTAGAGGTCCCAGCTGGAGCCTCTTTGGGCAATTAAGGCTCATTAGGTCTGGCCAGAGAGCAGTCAGATTGGGAACAGGTGGGAAGCTTCAGGAGATTACTGCAAGACTGGAGCTCATGCCCCAATTTATTTTGCACATGAAAACTACATATCCTAAATACAAACAACAAAAGTTGAGACTCTCTCAAGGTCCCGGGGACAAGCTGTCTCCCTTAATTTGCCCTGGCTGGCGAAACCTGAGGACACCAAGTCCACAGGCATCTTCTCCAACTATAACTGGAGTATAAACAAATTAATAACAAGACACTGTGGACTTCCCCTCTTTTTCTTTTGGAGAAAATGTACTCTGTTAAAGTGTTCTGAAAGTCACTGAATTTAAAAGCAACAGACGCTTTACACTGGAGCAGTGAAGGGAACGGACTGTGCTGGGTAGACTGGCATAAATATACTTGGATGTCTCACAAAAGACACAAGACAAATTCCAAATAGTACCAAACAGTAAATTATAGCAGGTGAAAAACTCATGTCCAGTTTCTGTGATTTGTCAAATCTCTGCGTGGAATGAAAAATAAAATCAAACTAAAAGCTGTGATTTGGTCAAGGTCAAATACTTTTGAATGTATTTTACCACTGTTTAGGATTCTAATTCCTTGTTAAATCATGAGAAAACAACAAGATTATTCTCAGTATCAGTTGGCTAAGCAAAAGACTGTCACATATTGCCAATTAGCACATACAGGCACCTCACCATGAAACATTACTGTTTTTAATAATGGATATTACTGTCTTCAAATTCTCTAATGAAATTCTCTTTTTGCAGACATGAGACTCATCAGAGTTATACTGATCCCTTGAGAAACAAAGCTATTCCATAAATATACACTCCATTTACCAACACTGCAACATTTACCAGAAAAAAGTACTGCTGAGGACCACTAAAGTGGACTCTCATTTCACAGTTCCCAGTAGTGACAATGTAATGTTTTAGATTTTTTTTTCTTTGGACCAGATGCTTGCAATTTATAAGATGTTACTCTTGTCTCGTGGATTAAAACAATCTCTTTTAAAAATTGTAATTAAGTTTCTTCTGTGCTATCACAGTGTCCATGTAATCTATCCTGAAGAATCTCCTGCACCGTCCAAAATAAGACAACAGCAGCATGAGATGGGTACACACAGAGGAGTTCAATGAAGTTTGAAAATCTGTCTGAAACAGGGAACAGGCTGTTGTCAGCCATAGCCCAGCTAATAAATGATGTTATTTTAAATAAAGATAGGTTTCTGAGCCAGGGTCATTCTATAAGGAAAGCATACATGTCAGAGGAGGCCATATACAAATCACATGCTTTAAAGAAATGTATCACTCATCTCTCTGGTGAAAAGTAGTGTAGGGATGCATCCACAGATAACTTCTGTCCCTCTTTGTAAGGCACACTTTAGAATACAAGAAGTCCTCATGTTCTTCCAAGTATCAGATGGGACAAACAGCATGAGGATGTGTCTCCTCATGTGGATAAGGAGAAAATAAATCCTAATAAACAGCAATTTCCCATCCCAAATTATTCCGATGGCCACAGATAGAAAGCAGAACAGGCAGGAAAACAGGGAGCAGCCAGTTTGTCAGGTAAATCATTGCCTACTTCCCATTTACCTCTCTGGGTGAAGCCCACACGCAGAGCAGGTGTGGAGCAGAATGGCTGGTACAGAAACTCACCTGCAATGAAAATGGTGATGAAATGTCACGGTTGAGATGGACAAGCGACATCAATAACACACTTAAAGTTCAAGCAGTAAGAAGGAAGAAGAAGAGAGAGTTTATTGCCACACGTACTTTCTTATATACTTTTTCTTAACACGTGTCTTTTTACTATTGGTTACGTATTGTCACAACAATACATCATTGGTTGATCTTCACAAGTGTCACAGCTGCTCCTTATCTTGTCAGTCTCCTGTTTTGTGTTTAGCTGGTTCCTCAAAGTTGTTTACTTCCCAGGATGTTCTCTACTCCCTTCTTTCTCACAGATACACTTTAATATCTGCAAAGTCAATTTCTGACTCCATACCCTCAGTCAAGGGGTCCATGGACCCGCCACAGTGCCTCACAATGAAACACTTATAAAATAACTTCTCCAGGTAACTTAGTGGTTATATAGTGGCATAAGTTTTCCGAGGGTACTGCTCAATCATAAACATGGCCAATTTGGAAAAGTCTAGATTAGATAGATTTTAAAGTCTCAAATGATGAACTTCATTGGGAATCAAGGAGAGGGTGTCATCTGTCCTCTGGGCACATATATTAAGAAGCAACATACCAACCAGGACGTAAACTTAGGGATGGCAGTGGGAACAAAGGAAAATGCTGAATTCAAGCAGGTGAAAGAGAAATGGCTGAGCTGTGAGAAGAAAGCAAGGTTCTACTGTGAAGTAATGAGGAGAGTGTACAGCATATAGAGACTAAAATTCCTCCTTGCTGGGAAGCCCGTGCAAAATCTTGCATAGACTTCCTCTGTACGCGCAAGGTGCTCTTCTCTGTGAGTTGTGTGATGTTGGATTTTCTGAGCCTGAGCATCACAAAATCTTGCATGTTTTATCAGGAGGATCATACAAAAAACAAAAAACAAACAAACAAAAAAAGACCCCGGGAATACTACAGGCCTTCCAAAATGCTCCCATTTAGGGGAGACTCCCTCATGTTGGATTAAGTTTTAGGCTATTTTGGAAAGCTCTTGCTCTTTCGAGGAGGGATTTGGGTGTGTATTTCAATACGAATTACATAAAGAAAAGAGGAAAAAAAACCCCATATGTTTCCCTCAAGAAATCAGGGGAGTGCATAAAACTCACACATGCTGGCCTAAGGAAAGGACTTGAGCTTTTCTGGTGGCAGATAAGGAGGTCTTCAGCACAAAAGGTGGAGACAATCATTACAGCCATAGTATTAGGACCAGTATCCACTGCCTATCCATCTGATGGAGATTTTTATGCTCATCAATGTAAAGCCTGCAATTTTGTCTGGTAGAAAGTATGCACATGGGCGCGTGTACCTCCATGTGCTCTCAAAAACGCACTGCCTTGTGCTGTATACTCATGCAGCATATTGCCAGCATATTAAGATGCTTCACTTCTGTAGCCCTTAGAGTTGTACTATCTTCATTTGTTAGGATTTGCGCATTTCAGCAGATGACGTGTCACCCCATCAGTGGACTTTGCCATGCTGGACTGTGCATATAGGATTAGAAAATTTAAATCTTCTGAGTAAAATTTTGCTTGTCCCAAAGCACTAGCCACTTTTATTGCATAGGATTATTCCCACAGCCCTTCAGAACAATTTTTCTGAAACCTTAAAAAAAAACCTTAAAAAAGCACCTGAGTAATCCTGAAAATCTTTAAGTTGAATCCATCCAAAATATTTCCCATCATAATCACTTTCCAGCCAGAGACCATATATTTGTTCATCCGTGCCCGAGGTAGCTGACAGGTCTGCTCGCCTGTTTCCCTCAGCCCAGGAAGCACTATCTACCACACCCAGGGTTTCTTACGGGTCAAAGCTTTTTCTTTCAATTATAAACCTTGGGCAAAATGACAAACAAAACAGTTCTTTGCTTGGTTTGGGATACCACCCTGCCTCTGAAGCTCCTTCCTTTCAGTTTCTCTGCTCCAGGGACTATTGCAGGACATTGCCTGAAACTTTGATATGGAGCACCTGGATGCACTTCAGACAGGCTTTATCACTCTATGGGGCTGACTGGCCAGAGGTCTCTCCAGCCTGTACAAAGACCTGCTTTTTGTAATGATAAAACTCTCTATTTGGTGCAGAATACTTGTCTTTCTGTAGACTGGACTCTCATGACTTCAGAGCTTTGTCTGGTTGCTTGCAAAACTGAGGAAGAAATGTCTTTCCCCACACATGCATAGATGTCCTGATGCCCCTAAAACCCTTATACCTCTCTGAGAGACATCAAACCTGACGCTGTATAAGCTGGACTAAATGACAGAGCCAAAAGCTGTTCCTATGTGCCTGTCTGAGGATGCTTTTATGGCAAAGTCTTTGTCAGATTTTGGAGCAAGAATAGGGGGTGGATCACCTGTACAGATCAGCTACCTCTGTTTTCCTTTATTGTCATTTTGTAGGCCATCGCTGTTCATGAAATGTTCCCATTTCATTCACTGCTTGTAATGAACATCAATAATTCCAGTGTGCCAAAGTGCTTTATTTGACTTACAGGGCTCTTCTTATGGAGCAATGGGTAAGAAAATGTGCATGAATAATATATAAAAGGTCAGACCGTGCAGTTCATAATTTGCCATAAAATTTAGGAGGATAGATTAAAAAAAAAATAAAATCTAGCAATGTCAGCATTTTCTTTTTTCCTTTTCTGGGAAAAAAGAACCATTTTAATGCTTGGTCCCCCTGTAACCCTTTGGCTTTCTCCCTCATCCTGTCTACCAGCACCTGCTACCAGAACTGCCCACGAAAGCAGAAAACACCAGAAAGGCTTTCTGATCCTTTCTGATCCTCTTCTGCAGTTATACCAGTGAGCCTCCTGGCTATATAAAATAAAAATCTCCAGGTAAGGAAATCACCCTAAATAAATGCTTGGCTTAAGTTAAAGGTGACATCTTCAAGGAAGGCCAGCAGCTTTTCTTTTCCAGTCAGGCAAACTGGATGCCGTGGTCAGCTCTAGCATAGTTTAGCCAAAGCACTTCCATTACTGTGCCTCCATTTCCCCTCCCACCCATCTGTCTTCTCCGTTCAGAGTGTAAATTCCTTGAGTGAGGGACTCTCTGCATGATTTAGCACAGGACTTGGACAAAAAGACCTCTGGTCTTTCACATAGAAACATGCTAACAAATAAGAAATATATGGCAGGAGTCTTACTTTGAATTCACTTTCATTTGGAAGCTTGTCTTAACCATAACCTCAGCATCAGATGCATTGCTCTTATTTTCTTTGTGTCTGTTAAAAACTAAATCAACAAAGGACAGATTGCTTTACTAACTTTGTAATATAGCAAGGCATTACAAATGTCCCCTCCCTAAAAAATATTGCAATATTTTACATACATAAAATAATTTTTCTTAAGATAAAAGTTGTTTTTTCTTGGACTGCGAGACAGGACAATACCGGGATTGTACAATTCTGGCTCACAAGTGACAAATGCACAACGTCTGAGTTGATTTTTTTTCTTTGAGTAAATTAACATTCTGAATTAGGTTTTTATGAACCATGAATATAAGCATTGATAAAAAGAACCTTCATAGCTCTGCTCTTTCCCTGACTTTGCTCTTTATTCCCAAAGCTGCTTGTGACAGCTTATTCATTCCCAGGGATTGTTTATTCCTGGTAAAAAGAGCACGCCCAACCCAGTGCAGCGATACATGCAGATAAGTAATTTTTAACCCAGAAGGGTGGGGAATTACTTCTAGAGGACCACAAAAGGATAAGACAATCTAAAATACACATAATTTCTGAAAAGATTGTCATTGTGACTGGAAAAACCTAGGGTTCAACAATGTTAAAAATATTGAAAAATTCTGACATAGACCAAAGTATTTTTTTATACATCCAAACCAGGTCTTTGATAAGAACATCAGCTATACCTTGCTAAATGGCATATATGGGGCTACTAATATGCCTAACAATATTTCTTGAAGCCAAGACCTTCTGTTAAAGATATTCTAAAATCTGGTAACACGACGACTTTAACTTGGCAGCTTCCTTTTGTACTGTTATGGTGTGTAGTTTACAAAGTCACTGGTGTCCTCACAGTTTGACAACTGAGGCCCAGCAAAGTACAGAGCCATTGACCACAGAAGAAAAACCCTCCTTGATTGCAAATCAGCCAGATGATGACGTAAGACCAGAAACACCAAGTGAAGAGTGTCAATCTAGTGTGCCTGATCTGCCAAACTAGTACTCTCACCAGAAAATAAGAAGTGCTATCGCTGAAGCTTGAGTTGCTGACTGTACATCATTCTTCCCTTCCTCCTGTGCCAGAAAGCTGTCCATATTATGTAGAAGACCTTATTTCTCAGTTTGCTTATAGGTGAAGAGTCCTGGAAAATCTCTCATCAAGTCAGCAACTTGGCAGGAAGCAGGCAGAGTAATTTGACAGATTTGGAAGTCAGTGGGGATCGTGTTAGGAGACCTCAGTACATGCTGATGAAGTCTTGTGCTGCTGTCTAGCCTTTAGTAGCTGAATCCCTTGTTTCATCTTTTGCAGTGGGAGAATATAGAGGAAATTCTCTCTCTCAAAAGAGAGTCCCTCTTAAATTACTACAATGCAGATTCTTTATCTGAATCAAAGGCTATATACAATTATACTTCGGATTAAACTAAACCCTCTAAGAGTGTTTGGGCAACAGCAACAAAGGGTCCTAACTCTTGAGTATGCAGATTTACTCTATGCCAAAAGTTTTGTCTCAGTGTATGCCGAAACTGGTACACATTGCACAGGTTGACCTGCTTGCTGTCCTTCACATGTGGTAGAGAACACAAGCCAGGCTATGGAAGTCTTGTGGCATATCGCTTTTTCTCTCCCATTTTATGACTCAGCAATCGTTACCTGGAAATGAGATAGAAAAAATTTTAAGTATTAATCAGTAATCTTAGCATCAATCCCTCAAAACAGTTCAAAGCACCCTTTAAAACACACCCTCTATCTCAAGGCAAGTAGTGACCCACCCCAGCACAGAATTCAACATCCAAATATCTCCTTCTGCTTTTCCATTTGTAATGAATTAGCTGTCTGAAGTCTGTATAATTTATGATATTCATTCCCCAATTTGTCCCTCATGTCTGCCAACCCAGGCTCATTCAACTTCCTCTTGACATTCATGGTAATTGGAGTCACCTGAAACAAATACTCTGAGCACCCCTAGTAACCAGAGTGGGAATCACCAGCTGAGACCTATAAAACCCTCTGGTGGTTGCTACATGCATATCCAACCATCAAACACAATATGTGCCAGTATCACATTTAGATCCCTTAATACTGGTTTTCCATCAGAAAAACTATGACCAATAGATCAGGATCTTTTACACAGCAACAACTATTACTAAATTTAATTACTTCATCTATTAGCCAAAGAAGCCTTGTCTTCCAAGTGGTTTCCTTGTGGTTGTCAGATTATTAACCTCTTCAGCTGTGAAAGAAATTCAAAAGCGCTGCTCACTTAGAAAGGATCTCATTTCACATCTGTGGAATGTGGAGAATTTCTGAAAGGAGGAAAAGTATTAAGCACAGATGTTCTTCCATTTATTATCCTCAAGACAATGCATATAATATATTAGTCAGGTTTGGAAAACTTCTTGCCAAGTGTTGATCTACAAGAGAAACCTGCAAATAATTTAGTGAGGATTGGTTATAGGACTGTCTGTAGTCAGTCTGTCCCACATTAACATCTGCTTGGAGAACTGTTGATAAACATTGGTATACAAAGGTAAGGGTTAGTTTATGCCTCCCTCTGCAAAATGTGGTGATGGAATAAGAAGAAAGACCCTTTCTTCTCAGCATGGTTACATCCATAGGGCATAAGGATCACTGTCCCAGGATATGATTCAGGGACAAACCTCTACTAGCTGAGATAGATAACTAGGGGCACATTGAAGGACCATAGTCCTTTTACAGAGTAAAGCCCCATGGGACAATAAGCCCTGTATCAAGTACGCTAGCACCAGCACCTCACCACAGAGTGAGAGAGTTTGGGGTGTCAGAGCTGGAATGAAAGCAGCTGAGACCTGACAGAGGGAGGAAGCTCAGAGGATGGAGTGGTCTCATCCCACCCATAATCCTTTACTTAAAAGGTAGTCATCTTAAGTAAGACTCCTCTGATTCAACAATGAGATGTATTAGTGAGGGAAGAAGGTCTAGGCCTACTTAGACTGGTGGAAGGACTCGCCCATGCAACTTGTCCAAGGACTGGTTGCTGTGAAATACACAGATGATCGGGGATAATGAGATGAGAACCCAAGACTCTTCTCGTGTCGAAGCTCTGCTCTATAGGCGATAAAGTCTTACATCTCATCTGGGCCAGTGAATCTGGAATTATTATTCCTATTTTGCTCAGAGGCAAACTAAACTGAGATAAAACATAAAGACCTATAGCATGGGGTCTATGATGCTTTTCAGAGACAGGACATTCTGGATTCCCTTCGGTATAGGAAGAAACAAAGGCATCTTCTCACTTGGTGAATAATCTGACTAGGATGCTATTATGGAAATGAAGGCCTTTTTCTCCTCCTCCAGCAATAGTATAAAAGGCAGCGGCAGCTGTGACTTCATTTTGTGAGGAACCTAATCCTTTCAGCATGTATCAGGCATTTTCTGAGAATGCCTACAACTAAGTAAAACCACAAATGGGGCTTTTTATTGTTTGGGTTTTTTTGGTTTGCTTTTGAGGGTTTGGTTTTTGAGAGTTTGTTTGAAGGAATCGCCATTTATGGAAGTAGGTACCACCACTGATGGTAAAACCTGCCAG
Source organism: Rhinoptilus africanus (assembly GCA_013400135.1). Lineage (NCBI taxonomy): Eukaryota > Metazoa > Chordata > Aves > Charadriiformes > Glareolidae > Rhinoptilus > Rhinoptilus africanus. The sequence goes on along the minus strand of VXBO01001297.1, from coordinate 425,694 downwards.
CTCCATTCACACTTTGAGCTGGCTTGCACAGACAACTATTATGCTCCATTTTGGGGACCTCTATGTTACAAGATGAGCTGTTCCTGAGGACATCAGGGGAAAAATGCACTGTTTCAAGATCTTGATGTGTTTCACTTCCACACTAACAGCTGCTCAGTCCTATGAAGATTAGGGTGAAATGTTCAGATGTACAACCCTAGGCACCCGGAGAACTTAACACCAAGCAGGAAAGCTCCTAGAGAGGTCAGGTACCTCCAAGTCTAGTAGCAGCTTAGCCAGTTTTTTCAGATCACTTTTGAACGGAGGTTCCTAAACTGTTTAAAGGCCTTTGCCACTGCACTGCTTACTGGTAGCAGTAGCACACAGCTGTCTTTTGTAGATTATTATTTTTTAAAAAGGATGGAAAATACGTCATGCCAGTTTTCTCAGAAGTTCTTTCCAAGTTTCTGAAGTGCACAGCAGTTGGCATGAGCATTACCACCTGTAACTTCTTTCTCATTATGCCAACAGTGGGAATGAAAGCCCAGACTACAGTCTCAAAGCCCCTGAAATGAAAGGACCTCATCCATTAGCTTGGACCAGTGGTCATCCTTGGTAGACTAGCCACAAGAAGAGATGTGTAACATTCTTTAGCAGTACATCAGCCAGACAGAGCCTGCTCATAGCACAGCAGCGTGTAAATGGAGAAACCAGACTAACATCGACAATAGCTATGACTATCCTCAGGGAGGATAGTCCTGAGTTGTGCTTGGGCAGGAAAGTATTACCATGACAGCGTGGTTGTGCCAGGACAAATGTTTTCCCCATTGTTCTTAAGGTGTGGGAGGGCAGTTATGTATCACACCCCTTCAGAGTCCATTACATCTGGTACTGGATTTATCAAATTCATGATGCCTTTGTTGCCACCCCTCCAGTCATACAGTGGTGGCTATCACGTCACCAACGCATGGCTGTAGCAAGGAATTCTGTATCTCAGGGGATGCATCTGCTACTCATTCCTAGGCAGTCATCTGATGCCGATAGATTATATAATGAATTTAAATCTGCCAAGAATGAACAAGAATCCTATAACAAAAGTAGAAACCTGTTTCACATACTAGATCAAAACAGGCACGAATGATGGAAAGAAACTGTTTCTAAACTGAACTTCACACATTCCAGTTGTGAAGCTTGGCAGACTGTCAAGAGACTGAGTGGAGACTCTGGTCTGGGAAAAGGGAGTACCCTGTCACAGCAAACTCCACAGCATCACAGCTGGTAGCCAATGGCACAGACCCCTAATTCAAATAAGGCTTTCAGTCATGCGTTAAAAATGATGGTTTCTGAGACGGCAGATTCCAAATGTCAGCAGGAACCCAATGGCTTCTTTCACTTGCCCGAGCTCAGGCTGGCTCTTCATCAACAGCACATGACTTTCGGGTCCAGCAGTTAAACAATCAGCAAAAGTTGATATGCTGTGATTTATGAACGATTATATTCCACACTGCAGATCCCAAGCATGCAAGGATGGGCAAGGATTATAACTCTTCCTGAGGCAGGGAAAACAGTGACAAACAAGAGGAGCTTCTGACCTGCTTCTTGGCTGCGCACTGCCCCACAGCTTTATGGAGAGGCTAATTCTTTTGTGCAACAAGGCTCCATGCCACTCCAGAGGGGATGTTGTTTGATCAGAGATGTGAAGAGTAAATACTTACCCATGAAAAAAAGTAGTTGGTGCGGTACTTACTCATCTCCTATCAGTTTAGGATACCATGTAGTATGAGTAACTGACGGCAGTCTACTTGTTTTCCATCAGCTTCTCTTAGAACAATGCACAAGTGGTACTTCATTCTGTAAACTGGGCAAGATGGGCTATATAGTGGCCTCCTACACATTTTACCTCCTCTCCTAGTTTCTTGGATATGCATACGTTTATGCATTTATCTGTATATCTATACGCATGTTCATAAATTTTATATATGCTGCATGTAAGTTAATGACATGCACTGACAATTCTGGAATGATTTTTTGTACCATCAGAAGGCATCTAAAATGTAATGGATGTACCTTGACCATTTTTTTTCCAACAGAGAGCAGCCATCTTCAGTAAGACCAGAATAGTAGCGAATAGATCTTTGATGCTGGTCTCTTTCCAAGCACTGGACCTTTTTAATGAGTTATCCCGTAATTGGGAATAGCACTGAACTTGAAGTCACTGGTGGGCTTTGTCTGGAGCAACTGAAATAAACTCTTGGAAACATTTGGACAATTTGATGCCAGTATCCAGATGCTGCCCTTGATTGTTGGTAATGCTCTGGGCTCTGAAATACAGTTGCTGTATTTTACATTTTGCTGCAGCATTGGACTCAATCACTGTTCTTACTAGCATCTGTTCGAACCTCTGTGTTCTGCATATGATAAAAGAACGGGTGAAAGAATCCAGGGTCAAACCTCACATCTGCTGGTTTTCTCCATCTGCAGAGCTCCAGCTTCTCAGCAACATTTGGGAGGAGGACTTGCAGACTACAGGATAACAGTGCTGCTGGCCTCTTGCTATGTCGTCTTTGCCAAAAAAAAAAAAAAATAGAAATTCTTGCAAAATACACATAGCAGTGAGAAGAGATTCCAAATGCTGAGGAGCGCGTTGCTGTAGCTGCCCCCTTGCCTATTGAAAGGTAAAGCTCAGCAGAGTCAGAAACGAAATCTGACTCTAAGTTGTTTTAACCATGAACCGTTTCTTTCTATGGAGCTGTGAAACAGACTGGAACTCAGGCAGTAAAAAAGAGCCTGCATTGCCACCCACCAGATGTCTAGAAGGTGGTCTACTACGCTCACATTCACTCAATTTATAAGAAATCTATACTTGCAAAACTCAGATACTGATGTCTGACTTCTGCACACAAGTAACCAACACCTCAGTGCAGCTTCTTCTTATGGATTTTATAACCAACTCCTTAACTGCTTCAAAAATCTACATTGAATCACGTACAAATCAGAATATTTAACTGGCAGAATACCCACATGTAAAAAGGAAGGAATAATCAGTGGTGCACAAAATGCATATGATTTTAGTGACTAATATGTTGCTGTTATTTTATACTCAAAATACCAAGTGTGTACTATTTTCCCCATTTATAGTATGAGAGAAAATCCAGATTCTACACACTTCAATTTTCATCTATTTCATATGAAACAACTGTTCCTTTATATTTAGTGGCCAGTCCACTTGCATTTCTCACATAATGGTAAAAGTAAGGCTAAGCTATTCAGCAACTTCTGGAGCCTGAACCTTCAATCTCGTCTCAAACTACATCCCATTACAACTAAGATAATGAAGTGTTTGAGAAGTGATGGATCAATCCCTTAACTGTTCAAATAAAAACTATTCTTTTTTCTATTGCACTTGTGAAAAAAATGTCTCAAAACAGATTTTGTGCTATTTAAAAGTTGCCAAACCAATTCCTTTTAAACTTAATTAAAGAAAATAATGATTTGCATCTTACTGGGGCATTTGCATCAAGATACCCACTGGGAATGAAATTCCATGTCCAGAACATAAGCCCCTAAAAATATGGGTGCATAACAGAAGGACTGATACATGTTTAATGATGACAGTGCCAATGTAATAAAACCTAACACCACAATGTTAGCAGTTTATACCAAAAAATATACAGAAATAAACAAACACACCATGTTGAGAAATTATACAGAAACTCTGTTAAACAATTTAAAGGGTAATAAAAATGCCTTTGGCCCATTAAATATACTCTCCTGACTATATGAACTGGTGCCAAAAAGTATCAAAGCTTTTTACAAAGAAAAAGAAATAAAAGAAAAAGGTCCAAGAACTTGATAGTGTGTCTCCTCCCTGAATAATTAAATGAATGTGCTGGGCATAACCCAGGAAAAAGTACATAGGCCGCTTCAACTTACAGAAACCCATGCACACACATATATACATGTACATACTATGTATGTATGTTTATACCCACAAGCACACATGATATGGGAGTTAGAACCCATGTGATAATTTGGCCGGGATATGATACAATCAACTAGCATTCTGCCTGTATCAATTCAATAATGTAATTCTTTCAAATTTCTCTAAAATTTAAAACTTCAGAGTACATTCTACTGTTACTTTAAGAAACCTGAATCACCTGTAAAAACATCCCTTTCCTTTTCTCCATTATATTCACCTCTACCACTTGAGCAAGTTTCTGTCCACAGGCGATGCAAAGAAGTGTCTCGCAGTCCCAAAAGGAATTTCTTCTGAGCACTGGAAAGTCCTGGGACGTGGATTTTTTTTCCGGCTCTGCAAATGACAGAGATCAAACTTAAAAACAAGTTATTTGTTATTTTATCTCAGAAGATTTATAGCTTTAAAAAAAGGCATGCATTACTGCACCTGAATTAACATGTGTTTCTCCATCTCTTGTGCAGTGAATTCGTAAGGTGAAATCCTAATCCCAGAATCAACCATTAAAATGACACCTATTGCAAATTCTTAAAAGTTAACTTTAGAGCTAGTGCTACCAACGCATTCCAGGTGCTGTTCTGTACCTGACCCTAGGTCTGCCTCTTTCTAAATCCTAACGCTTTCATTTTTAATACTACACACAAGTCTAGTTGCAAACCTTTTGAATGTATTTGCTCTACTATCTCTTTATGTGGCCAGAAGAGACAGGCCAGGCCCTGAACGTTAAATAATTCCAGGAAAACAATTAAAATCCAAGTTATTATTTCCTTCAAGCTTCCTAGTCCATCTTCTCAGCTTCACATTTTCCTTGTGAAGATTGTTAATCTTTTAGCAAAATTTCACATGCTGACAACAGCCCACAATACGCCACCCTCCCTGCCATATTTGCATTGCAGGCAATTTAACCTCTTGGAAGATGACAAGGGGCTCTTCTGTCATGTTATTCTGAAGTCACTGGGCTTTTTAAGGACTCAAAAGACATAAAGCATCGCCTGGAGTCACTCTGACTTTACCATAGTTTGGATCCTTTTAGTATCAGTATTATAAAATACATTAGTATCATGAAATAAGAGGATTTGTGTAGCTCTGTGCAGGTGAAGGGGCAATTCATGACTTGCTTGGAAAAATCCAAAGGCAAAAGAAAGGCAGATGAAGATTTTCACTTTGCTATTTGAAACAACCACAAAAGGTTGGGAAGTCAGTAGACTGGGATTACTCCAGCGACTGTATACACTCCTCTCTTTGTACAAGAGCAGTAATTTAATCTATTTACAGTGACTTCTACCATGACCTCTGGAAGGCATCACAATAAACTCAGAATGGATCTATGAAAAACATGTTCAAAAAATTCATAGCTTACCAGACGACAAAAAGTTTGGCTTCCTGTTTGAACCAGATGGAAGAGATTTCACACAAAGCCCATGTAGTTCCATTTTCCTGCGTTCAAACCCAAAACAGCTGAGGTTTAAGTGACTTTGAATCACTAAATACTCGGCTGATTTTTCCATTTACTTAATTTCATTTTTCTCTTGCTGTTGAATTTACTCATCTTTCAGCTGCTAAGTTAATATGTGGCTCGTTACCTTTGTGGAGTTTTCCGTGAACATTACTATGCAGGGCTGCAGTCAGGTTAAAACAAGATGTATGCACACATGGAGGCAAGAATATAGAGCCTCTTCCCTATACTTATCTAACAGCTTTGACCAATTGAAATAATGTTTGACTGAAGAGTTTGAAATATTGTGAATGGCACAAGCATAAGTTTTCAGATTCAATCTCTTATACATCCATCTTTCTTCAGATATATTACTGGAAAACATGTATAAGTAACAGTAACACAAGGTAAGTGACAGAAAAAAACCTATAATAAGGATTAACAGCACAGATATTGTCTTATCAGCCAAACCAAGAATAAAAATAAATAAGACATGAGTAAGAATTTCATAGAGAACTTTTGGTAGTTGGCATAAATCACAGGTGGGATGAATGAGGTGGTCCCGGAATTATTCCAGATCGGCTCCCCCGCTTTAGCAATAACTGCAGAGCCCATAATGTTGATCCTGCAGAGAATATTATCAACAATACGCATAGCTCAACCTACTAAGCTAATATAGTTCACACTATCCTGTTACTTCATTTGCCAAGCTACTCAGTCATTAACTGCTCTTGTGCTTCGTCATTTATTTAACTTCCACATTTTGTAATATTTTCATTCACACCTAAAATCATAGAAGGCTATTAATGAAATGGAGGTGGTTTGATATGATATTTTCAGCAACATTTCCTGGAAAGGGTGTAGAATTATATATGAATCCAGTTAAGTCCTTGCTTTCCATCAAGAAAAGCACTTTTTACACACAAATGCACAAAATTTTGCCTAAAAGCATGAAATAAAAGTAATCTTTCTTTGTCTTCTTGATAGGATCAGGATATCTTGATGGGATAACTCAGTTTGGAAGGGATCTAGGGAGGTATCTAGCCTAACCTCCTGCTCCAAGTGGGGTCATACCAAGTTGCTCAGGGCTTTATTCAGTTGGGTCTCAAAAACTTTCAAGACTGTAGACTACTCAACCTCTCTGGGCAACCCAATATCCCAATAAGGTAGAAATTCTTTAAACACAATGCAATAAATCTCATGGGCAAACCCACAACCTGAATTCTTTTTAAAATATCCATCCTCTTACTAAATTTCCGTAAAAGCCAGAGAATTAAAAAGAACTGAAAAACATTCCCACCTCAGGTCATCTGTCTCCATTTTTCACCCACATAACTTTTAATTTGTTGAACTCTTTAAAAATTATCAGTGTGAGGCTTTTCTTATTTATGACCCAAAATATGCTTGTTTGAAAATGAGTAGGTTCTTTTTTTTTTTTTTTTTCAAATCCAAGATTTTTCTCTTATCAGTTGGATGTGAACTTACCTGAAGCCCCTGGGAGTGCACACACTAGTTCCAGATGTACCTCTATTTGTCCACAGAGTGTGCAATAGCAATGATAATACCACCATCCTGGTGTCTGTGCTGAGATTGCTGCCCTTCCTGTGGCCAACCATAAATGAATACAAATGCTCAGCTGAATTTTCCAGTATTCTCGCAAGCAGAGCTCAGCTAGACCATTTGGTCAACCATGATTGTTCTGATGTTACCGAAAAGCTCACATACTAATTTCCACTCTTTCTGCTGTAGCAGACTTAGTCATCTACAGCCGTTTTATACAGCACTTCTATTTTTCCTGTGTGCCTGTGATATTTTTTTTCAGTTTCTCCCCAGTGATAGTAGAAAAGGACATGATTAAGGCCATGAAACTTCTGCTGGGTTGCAGAGGAGTTTGTAGGAAAGGTCCTGCTAGTTGGCTATTTTTATTTTCTGGCATCATTAGATGTCTGGAAAAATGCCCTGAAAAATTGAGTCCAGGCACATTGACTTCAGAAATTGTTATATATTAACCAGAAATTTCCTCTTTCCCCACCTACTTTTAAAATTTTTAACAGTGGAATATATTGAAACATGCAGAGAACTGTAAAACAGCCAAGTGGACTTACATAAAACTCACTGAAATGATCCACTTCTACAGTGGAATAAATCAGAGGAAATATCAGCTAGGAAAGAGGATATCCAAAGAAAGTGACTGCAAACCGCTAGTTAAAATTGAAGTGTGATATCCCTTTCAATTCCCATTTCTCTCTTCTCGAATAGCCGACGACATTTTCTAAATAAAGAACTTTTTCTCTGTTAATTGGTTTGCTTTCAGAAAATCTCCCATCAAATCCATTTTACTTTCCATTCTCTATAGAGAAAAAAAAAAAATAAACCCCTCTCCTTTCCCTTGCACCAGCATGGGAATGTTTGCAGGCTGATCACTTCCAGGGCACGTTTGTCCTTTGGTGTTGCATGCAAAGGCAGTCACTTCAAGTTGGCTAACGAGCATCTCCTGGGAGATGTGACAAGCGTTGAAACGCATATGACAAACCTCATTTTTCTGCCAGATCGCTGCCCCCTGCATTTTAGAGCCCGGCATCCTTTGTCTGTGGGGAGGAAGGAAGCGGAGTGCCTCCAAGATGAGGGCAAGGTTGGAAACTGCGATCAGAGCCCGAATGCGCTGGCATCGGTTACAAGTACAGGGAGTTGAAATGATATTTCTGAGAACTCCCATTACCGTTTATAACTGCGTATTCCAAGAAAACTCCCAATATAGTAGCCGTTGTGAACAAAGACTGCGGGCTATAAGCAACAGATGAGCTAACCTTTCTGCCTTTCAGGGCGTATTTTCTTTGGCCGGGAGCTGCAGGCAGGGTCGGGGTAAGGTGCGGGAGGCGTCGGTGGGTGCAGGGGCTGGAGGGCTGGCTCCTGCCCTGCTTCAGCGGCCCGGGATGCAGCCAAGAGAACAGGACCAAAGTGTTCATCAATGAAACAGCAATCGTAACTGGGCTTCTCCCAGCCTCCCCGCTTCCGTAGATGGTAACACTGGGTGAGCGTGGGAACACACTGGCAATACAACGCGTGAGGTTTCGGCTTCAGCCTCAGCCGCGCAGGCAGGCTGTGGTACGGAGTGGAGGTGCTCCTTTCTGGCTCCTTTTCTGCCAAGAGTAGGTGGACAGGGAGCTGCCGCACACCCACAACCACCTTTCTCATTCCAGCCTCTCAATTTTACTATCACAGAAAAAAAACCCCAAACCGAACCAATCCTTACCCTGCTGACAATCCCAGCACCCAGCAAGCAAGCAGTGCAGCCGTCATTTTAACCGCTTTCCACAAAATACCCTCAGAGCTTGAGTTTTGGCTTCACTAGCATTCAACTAATCATATCAAACTCCTTACCTACACTTTCCTTCCTATTTTTATTCCTCCCCATAATATTAGCTTCAGATTTCACTGTTTTGTTTATTTTTTAATTAAAGACTTTGACATTTTGAAGCCATTTTATGTTTCCTATCCTCGCAGTATTCAAAGAGGGACTACACAGATGGGCAAATAATCATATCAAGATCTGAGGTAACGCTTCCCTTCATCTCAGTCCACTTGGGTAAACTCACACCACATGCCAGCGTGAACTATTCTTGTAACAAGGGCTGTAAATCCCTCCTGAAACTTATTTAGGAAGGGTAGTTTTGGCTATGCGTGAGTGCCATACATTAAATATATTACAGGTGAAATCTACTGGGAAGGGCTCTGACATTTATAAGTTACACAGACGGTACATATTACAGAGGCTCCAAATTCTGAGAGAATGTAATAGAATATAATTATATATAGCAATTTTACCTGCAGTCTCTTCAAAAAGAAACAATCACCAAACTCCTTTCAGTTCTGCAGCTCTTTCATAGTTTGGTTTGTTGTTGTTGTTGGTTTTTTTTAAAAAAAAAATTCTCCAGCCTTTACAATTAAATAATTTCACTTTAGTTTTTCATAGTTATTCCCTGTGCAAATGCGCTGTAATGCTATCTCCTTGCTGAAGAGGAGTTTGGAAGGCTTGGACAGCACCTGTAACACGAGCTGTGTAACGATCCAAACATTTAGTATCTCCTCTTTTACAGGGCACCACAACTTCCTTGTGCTTTTCCCAGGGAGGAGTAAAGCTGGGAGCCCCAAGAAACAGCAAAGGCAGCTTGAACCACCCCTGAAATGCAAGCATACAATAAATGTGATGGGGCTGATCCTGCCTTGGGTGGAACACAGCTACGGAACCTAGTTCTTATGTCCTTATTTGCCTTATTGCAAAGATTTTTATGCCAGAGTTGGCAATTTATCTCAGCAAACTCTGGGATAGCTGGTTTGTTAAAGTTATTTGCCAGCAGATTAAATTCCTCTGTGAACTTTTTATTTCTTATTGTGCTCTGGTGTATTGGGGGCACCTGAGGCTCACTTGTAAAACTGCAGGCAATTTCTTGCACACAGTGTAATTCTCACACGGGGTTTTAAAAGTTAAAGCCAACTCTCCCACATGAAGGTGGTCTATTGGCTGTAATTCCCGACAGGTAAATGGCTGCTTGGCGCTACCTGCTTACAACCTGCTTTGACATTTTGTTGGACTCATTTCTATGGCCCCGCTTTTGGCTCCTCCACAGCGCTGCAGAAGGGAAACCCCTCCTGCCGTGGGCAGACTGATGAACAAAGCCAAGGACGCGATGCACAGAGACCCTCTCTAACACGAGCAGGGGCACTCTGATAAACGCAAGGTGCTCTAAAATATCCCCTAGAAAAATGGCAGCTGCCTTCTCATGCAAAGGTGCAGTGGTTATCAGCTGCAGCCATCCAGGCCAAGTCCAGTGGCTACTGCCGCTGAGCCCTGCCGAGCCCCGCACCACCGGGGCACAGTTTCCCTCTTGGCTGCCACGTCTGCACCAGACTCCAACCTGACCAGCTTCAGATGGCCTCTTTTCTCTTCACAGTGTCTATAAATACCTATTTTCTCCTCTGGTTCCAGCATAAATCTTCTCCCTGAGCTTGTATCTGCCCATTTCCAGATCAGTGACATACATGCTTTAGGTTTGACATCTTAGACCTCCATGCAACAAGAACTGAGAGGTCAATGCTGCTGACTCGAGGATAGCTTTGTTACACCACAGGGTGCATACCACGTACATATGGACCTGGGAAGCATCAGGATAGCACAATCCCAATAACTGCAGCTGGTTTTAGATATGCGAAGATATAACATGTCAAATACTAAAGATGTCACTGGTCCAGAATTAAAAGCTGTCACTGCTGGCTTTTGGGCAGCTGTAACTGTCAGGAGAAAATTCATACTGGAACTAGACTCACACAAATAATTGCACTAACTCAAGATCACTTAAACTTGTTACCTTCCACAAATTCAGCCATGCAGAGTAATAACATTGTGATTCATTTTGATAAAAAAACCCCAACCCTCTACATAAAGTGACAAATGTGAGGAGCTTAGAAAGTGTTCCTATTGTTTGGGTCTGCAAGGAAGAGAAGTGGCCTGCTCAATTTCAAAACAATAATAATTTTTTTAAAAGGCTAGGAATATAAACATTGATAAACTTGCCTTACAAATATTATTTTAAAGATGTCTGTGACAGACTGCTTGAAGTCAAAGCCTAATAAAGCACTTATCTTCAAGGGGACTTCTTACATGTTTAAGAGGAGGCGCGTGCTTCAGGCCTTGAATATTGTGTTTGCAACAAGCGTTGTGCTACCTGCAGTCTCAGCCTTATTCCAGTGGCCATTCCCTGGGTCCAGATTCCAGGTCAAAAGGCTGTACAGATTGCTGTAATGGAGATCGTCCACCCAGAGCCAATGACCAAGAATGAGAGAAGGGCTGCAGGTTGCCTTTTTAGGTTTAACTTCTTTGTGAGTCAGTGCATAAGGTTTTTCGATTCTTTGCATACATCTGCATAGTATTATCCATATGACAACAATAACAGAAGAAAGATAATTAAAACCAGACTGATTGGAATGAATACAAAATAAACAGTTTGCTTAATATCTCTGGCTAATTCATCTTATGAGACAAGTGAAGCAAATGCTTCCATCTAAACTGGAGGGGGGGGGAATAGAAAATAAAGCAAAATATTTAGCTTACCTCACCTGAAAGCAATCTTCTCTTTGATCCTGTTTTACTTGAACTGCCAGCACAAATTCTCCTCCAGTATCGTCAATTCCTTCTCCATCTCTATTTGTTCTCTTCCATGGATCTCCTCTGGCCAACTGTTAAGTCTAGTAACATACCAGGATGATTTTTATTAAATTAACCAGAAAAACATGTAAGTCCTTCCTTAGGATTTTCATTTGCAAGAAAGGCTGTGCAATTATCTTCTCCTTCAGCTGTACAAGTTTTGCTCTAGCTTTTGCGTCCACGCCTTATGTGTCAAGTCTTTCACTTAAACATGAATTGTTGAAATAAGCTTGCCCAAAATCTCTGGTAGGATTTAAAGCAACTTCATTTCTGCTCATTAAAGGCACTTGATATGCCCTTTTATTAATCTCTTCCTACCTAGGAAACTGTCAATTGAAGCCCTTTTCCTTGTGTACCCTTTGCTGCATAGCGTGGTCTGTCCCTAGGGGGTTGGGAAATGAAGAGGATGCCCAGTGTATCTTTCACTTCATTTCTCTAACTGCATGCACACAGACATGCACCATATAGATATTGCACTAGTCAGGTCATATCATTGACTGCAGTGCCTGGCCTTTATCTACTAAGAAATCTTGCCTTGGATTTATTTTTACACTCCAAGCCTCTAAACAGTTTGAGCTTTGAACCAGCCCAGAGCACTGATGGAAACACCACACCAGCATGTGCCTTTGCTGTGCAGGTTATATTCCATTAAAAGAACATCAGTAAAGTTGAAAAGTCAAGGACTCCAAAGTTAGGAAGCAAATAGTGCCGATTGGTAGATGATGGTAGAGCGGTAGATGTGGTTTATCTTGATTTCAGTAAAGCATTTGACACCGTCTCCCACAGCATCCTTGTAGCTAAGCTGATCAAGTATGGGTTTGGTGATCAAGCAGTGAGGTGGATCAAGAACTGGTTGAAAGGAAGAAGTCAGAGAGTCGTAGTCAATGGGGCAGAATCTAGTTGGAGGCCTGTGACTAGTGGAGTCCCTCAGGGGTCGGTACTGGGACCGGTGTTGTTCAACATCTTCATCAACGACCTGGATGAGGGTACAGAGTGTACCCTCAGCAAGTTTGCTGATGACACCAAGCTGGGAGGAGTGGCCGACACCCCAGAAGGCTGTGCTGCCATTCAGAGGGACCTGGACAGGCTGGAGAGTTGGGCGGGGCGAAACCTGATGAGGTTCAACAAGGGCAAGTGTAGAGTTTTGCATTTGGGGAAGAAAAACACAATGTACCAGTACAGGTTGGGGGCTGACCTGCTGGAGAGCAGTGTAGGTGAAAGGGACCTGGGGGTCCTGGTAGACAGGAGGATGACCATGAGCCAGCAATGTGCCCTTGTGGCTAAGAAGGCCAATGGCATCCTGGGCTGCATTAGAAAGGGTGTGGTGAGTCGGTCAAGAGAGGTTCTCCTCCCCCTCTATTCTGCATTGGTGAGGCCACATCTGGAGTATTGTGTCCAGTTCTGGGCCCCTCAGTTCAAGAAGGACAGGGAACTGCTTGAGAGAGTCCAGCGCAGAGCCACAAAGATGATTAAGGGAGTGGAACATCTCCCTTATGAGGAAAGGCTGAGGGAGCTGGGTCTCTTTAGTCTGGAGAAAAGGAGACTGAGGGGTGACCTCATCAATGTCTTCAAATACGTAAAGGGGGAGTGTCAGGAAGATGGAGAGAAGTTGTTTTCAGTGATGACCAGTGATAGGACAAGGAGTAATGGATGTAAATTGGAGCATAGGAGATTCAAGAGGGATATCAGGAAGAATTTTTTTACTGTGAGAGTGACAGAGCACTGGAACAGGCTGCCCAGAGAGGTTGTGGAGTCTCCTTCACTGGAGACATTCAAAACCCGCCTGGACGCGTTCCTGGGTGATGTGCTCTAGGTGGCCCTGCTCTGGCAGGGGGGTTGGACTAGATGATCTTTCGAGGTCCCTTCCAACCCTATGATTCTATGATTCTATGATTCAGTCCTCTTCAGATACAGCCCTTGATTACCTGGCTGTACGCTCTGTTTCCACAGGAAAACTCTCATTCAGTACAGCTCAACACAACAAAATGAGAGCACTTCCGAAAGGCAGGATCCCCCTCATGGCACATTTGGCTGAGATGCAGATCCTAATTTTCAATGATACTGGGACTCAGATGAACAACTCTGCAGAAAGCTGAAGAATCAAAAAGCAAAATTTATTTCCATTAATTTTTTTAAAGTTATTATCTACCAAACTATGTAATAAGGAAGAGAAAAGAGCCATTACCATGGGGCACACTGGGCTCATCAAACACAATCACATTACCACGTTCATTTGTGAATAACAGCGAACACACTGATGGCTAAACATTTGGTTTTGGGTTTTTTTCCATTTCCTCTGTGCCTAAAGACACTTCTCTGAATGCAGGCCCCAGGAGAAAGAAACCTGGACAAGGAGGGAAAAACAGGAGCTCCTGGAGGCTTCCTCCATCCATGAGCCAGGGCACCAGCCTGGCCAAGGGGGTGCCCAAGCCTGTGAGAGGCAAGGCATTTCACTCCTCTGGCACCCTCATCGACTAGCCAACACTTGGTCGCGTTGTAGCTGGTAGCCGGTGGCCCACAGCCATCTCAAGGGGCAGCTGGGGCAGGTAACCAGCAGCACGGCCGCCGGCCGCAGCCCAAGCCGCCTCCTGGCAGAGGGACCGCAGTTGTTCCGGCTCCCCCATCCCTGCCTGCCCAGCTGCAAATACTGCTGGAGGGGAAGGGCCGGGGAGCTCTTCCAGATGGACGGGAACTCCAAACAAGGCTGTGCTGACAAAAATGACAAAGTGGGGTATGAGCCTGTGGATTAGCTCTGCAGATCCACGTGCAGTTATTCATCTCTGTCTGACATGGAGGAGGATATGAAATCTATGCACTGGGGTAGTGCTGGACAAGGCACATAATCCACGGACCAAAAGGAGCAATGGATTTGCTTAACTGTGAGCCACAGCAAAGAGCTTCCAGAAATTTGTCAGCTCCCAGAGCGGCTGGATACCACTCGCACTGGGCACGGGTTGGCTCGGACGCTCAGTGCTCCCTCATGCAGCGTTTTAAACAGCATGTGGAGAGCAGCAGATCCAACTTTGCACACAGCAATAGGTCAAAAGCTTAATTTTAATGATTAGATGAGATTTCCCAGTCCATTTCACCCCCTGCATAGGGCTACAGCAGCTCGGGGTCCATTTCCCACTCACAGGCCCACAGAGCTGCTCTGCAAAATCTCCATGTGGACTTCAGCAGAGATGGCTGTGCCAGGAGTTGGAAGAAGTTTAGAAAAGCAAAGCCCTGGGGGAACCTGAGATGGGGCTGCTGCCTACAGACAGCACAGGACAGGACGGTGTAATTTGATGCAGCAGCCAGCACCGGCAACGTTAAACAACACTCACTTCAGCCTCTGGGTAGCCCAGGATCAGCCGATGACGAAAAAGGATTTGTTTGTGCTCCCAAGCACATCGTGAAGACAAAAGAGCTATTTGACCTCAAAGAAAAAAGCCGGCATTAAAATGCACACAATTTGGTGATGAACATAAATGTAGGATGGGAGCAGAGAAGAGTCCCCTCCTCTGAGGCTGCAAGGTCTGTGTCCCCCTTGGGAGCATCCCCACTGCACACTGCTGACCGTGGACAAAACTGCTCCCTGCCACAGCTAGGCTGGACCACTCTGCTTCCCCAGACAGAACCATGCTCCCATCTGCCTTTTTTTTACCTTGCTCTCCCCAAATCATCTCCCTTTTTCAGACCAGGGTCTCATCAATCTCTGACAAGAAACAACTGACAAAATGGTGTGACTTACACAAGCTCTTGCCCTTTTTCTAACCACCAAACTGTTTCCTACTGTCACCTCCTCTTTCCTCCTGTCACTGTGCCCTGTCTCTTGACCACCACTGGACCTCACTTTTCACTTCTGCCTTTACGGTAACTGAAAGCACAACTAAAAACTGCACGTCTTCTCTCCCTTCCAGGAGTAAGACAGGAGCTTACTGTATATCATGGGAACACATGAAAGACAGACTAGGAAACACCATTACTGTTCGAATAAACTAATTTGGAGTGCTAATTTCCATCCTGGTTGATTCTGCAAACCCCCACTAGAAAGAAATCAGAATTTTCTCTCAACATTGTCCCTGAAAACCAAATAATTTATTATGTTAACTCATACACATATTGATAGAGTAGGCTTATACTTGCACTCAACAGCGGTTAGCCCTGAACTTAAATTAATTGAAAATCTAACCTATATATAAACCCCCAAAGATGTATTTTTGTCTCGTTGGATGTGGAAGAGCAAAGGTTCAATGTCACCAGGGTGCTGCTGAGTGGAGGGATAGGAGATGAACAGCAGAGAGGTGGCGAGCAGGGGCATTTGTTGGGAAAACTGGCCTGGCTGGACTCTGACACAGGACTCAGCTGACAGGGAGGCAAGAGAGGAGAGGCAACAGCTTCCACAACCATCCCACCAGGAAAGAGACACCCTGCCCTGCATTTTGTAAGGCTGGTGTGCCTTTGGTGTAAGAAAAATTATCTATCCAGGGAAAGGAGCCAGAGCCTGGCTGCAGGTGGAAATCCTCAGCTCCCATATATTGATTTTCATTCAACTCTTTGCACCCTTTGTGTGCACAGGGCTATGGCTACAAGAAGCCAAGACTGAGCTCCCTCCTGCCCGTGCCCAAAGGCACTAAAGCTCTGCCAGAATTTAGCCTTTTCTGAAGGAGACTTAATTTGTGGTCTGGGTTAGTGGTCAGCATTGGCCCGCCCTTCATTAATTGCTCTTCTGGGAAAAAAGAAGAAAAATCCCCTTCTGGACATTTTGGAAGCAGCTCTCTCCATGCCTGTAAAGAAAATATGAAATGACTAAGATTCAAGTAACTGCAAAAAAATTTTGGTGATTTCTTTTTTTTTTTTTGAACAAAGTTCATTGAAACCAGCCCCCAGATTTTTTTCAAGTGATACATCCTTTCTCAGTGTATCAGCTCATTACAATTCACATCACCATGAAAATATAAAAGCTCATTCTTTTTCAAGCTACAGAATGTCAATACACATCTTACAATATAGTTAATTTTCTCTAAAAAACCCTCCATACTAATAGCTTGAGTGCTGGTATTAGATGTGATTACTACCTTTAATTTCCGGGCACAAGAAAATGCACATAACTTAGTCTTTGATATGAAACAATATTCCAATATTTAACATGTATTAATAAACTACATAGACAGTACAACACCATGTACAGGATACCTGAAATAAACAGCAATGTTACCTGCTTGTCTCTTTTTGAAGAGCAGAGCTACGATGACCAGATCTATCCCATCACACTCCAAATTACGACTCTTGGTTTCATGGCAGTACCATAACATTGTCTAATTAGCGATCTACCATTCCCAACAATACACCACATTCCTCAAATACTAATTGCCATTGAGCAGAAAACCACAAGATTCTTCTACAACAATCATGTAACTATCTAGAAAAATTAATATGGTATTAGGAAACCTATGCCAAAGCTCTGGAGACCTTGTAAAAGACAAACCTTAAGCAAGAAAGTGTGTTATTGCTGATTTTTGAGGAGAGTATCATAAACTTCATCAGAGCATCCTAGAAACTGGTCTCCACCAAGATACCACAGGCATCCACTTGGAATAAATGAAAAAGGAAAACATCAAAAAATAACATCTCACCAAATTTTGCAGAGGGAACTTCTAGGAAGCTATGAGATGCTATTAAAAGTGGGAAAACCCAGTTGATTAGCCACATACTTAGGAAAACATATAAATAAATAAGGGAGAATATACGAGATTTAAAGGCAAATTTGCAGCCTTACTGTAGTATCGTTTTACTTCTATTGATATACACATATTATTTTAGAGAAAGCCTAACTTATTTGCTTCTCCAGATAGCACTGGTCAGAATTTCCCAGCAATCCTCTACTTCTTGTCAGTGGGTACCACATGGGGAAAAAAAAGTCACACAGCAGATTAACCAGACTGGTGTTGTTTAAAGCCAAGTACGGTAAGTCCAAGATTGGACCCTCGGTGCTGTAAATATTAAGTTCCTCTGTTTTGCCTCCAACAAATGGCACAGGCTGAGAACATACAAAGAAAAGGAGGATCTGTATTAAAAAAAAAAAAAAGTCTTGCCTATAAAATGTAATTTATTCTTTGCACACA
Source organism: Rhinoptilus africanus (assembly GCA_013400135.1). NCBI lineage: Eukaryota > Metazoa > Chordata > Aves > Charadriiformes > Glareolidae > Rhinoptilus > Rhinoptilus africanus. The sequence continues at coordinate 407,992 of VXBO01001297.1, read as the reverse complement.
GCAGGAGAGGGTAAGTGATTGCTTCATGTGTCATGATCAACACTTTCAATAATGGAAGTGAATTTAAAAAAATTTATACTCCAGTAATTCTTGAGAGATTTGAATAATTCTCAATCCACCCTTAAAGGACACTTTGGAGGGTTTACATGATTTGGAGAAATGCTGCTAGGACAACATAAATGGTAAGAAAAGCTGAAGAACTCTGCAGAGAGTACCTCAACTTAGTGCAAATACCAATAGCTCATCTTTCATGCAGAGCCAAATTATTTATTAATTTACCATCCTTTTTATTCTCAGAGAATACTGATCCAAGCACAGGAAGAGTACAAAAATTTTATGTTTTATTTGAGTAGAACAATTCAACTAAATTTTATTGGAACAGCAAGGTGCTAGAGTAGGCAGATTAGTATCAGGAAAATATTTTCACTTTTTTACCTAATCTGTTATGGTTTGTCTAGAGACACTGAACATCTAGGATTTGAGAAATGAAATACACTCTTAGGAAGCTGAGACATTTCTTGTAGTGATGTTCCTGTCTCTGGGCAGCGTGGCATTCAACTGTTTTGTCATCTACCAAATGAGAGATTTGTGACATTTAATGGAAATCTTGCTAAAACTCAAGGACCAAGACCCTTAGCTTAATTCTGATTTCACTCACCGGGCCAACGTAAGCATAAAATTAATGTAGCTTTGATACAAGTAATTTTTTACTTGGAGAGGAATAAGTTGAAATCAGTGAGGCTGCATCTGCTTAGGTTATTAATGGTTTTGGCCCTACGCTTGTTTTCACGTGTTTCCCTTTTGCTTGATGTATTTCAAGGGAAAGAAAGAGTTTATGTGGGATATAATTACCACTTTGGTCTAGTATCTTGAGTTATTTTTCCAGCGGAAACTTCTGGGTGGGAAAACTTGACACTTCAGAAAGTGTGCCAACATTCACTGCAAGTTTATATTTACCAAAGGAACTTTTGACATTTCATTGATGCATCACAAAGAGAAATAAGGGACACACCTGACAGGATTATCTTGTACTGAAATACTTTAAAACAAACAACGGCACTGCCCAGCCGTAAGAAAAACCGAAGCGAAGGCATGACTACAGAAAAGGAAATCACCGTGATCCTATGGAAAGTGTGAATATTACTCAGAACACAATGACACAATCCTTAGTTTCACAGTATAGGAGAAACCTTTTAAAACATGCCCAAAACACTGCATTTTTTAAAGAGTTTAAGGTATTTCCAGTGCAAATACAAAAGCGCTTTATTACGACTTGAATACCTTACCATCTTCAATATTTTTGAAAAAAAAATCCTATGGAAAATATTTTTCTACATCAGTTGTGTAAATTTTAGCATGCCGATTAGAAATTTCTTTAGAGACGTTTTTGCTTGCAGTCCGTGTTATTATAACATGCCATTCTGACACAAATAAGACCTTCATGAGACCCCTAACAACAACAGACACTGGTTTTCTATCCCCAAACAGCCACACCTGCACTAGATTTGTGTTTATCAGAAATGTGAATACTTTGTCCTGTTTTTCAATCATCAATACACGTTTCCTATCTATGCCAACCTCGACTTTCATGGCAAATGATAATGAAAAAGACATTTAGACAAAGCAGCAAAGAGCAATATAACAGCTCATTATAAGCCCAATTCATAAAATTACAAGCTGTAGTGTGCAGAATGCACAAGTAAAACTGAAAACCAAGTTCAAGCATACCAAATAAGATTATAAACTAGCTGTTGTTTTTCTGTCTGGGAAAAGCAATTCTTTAATGAGCTTGGAAACACAGCTAAATATTTTCTTTCATAAATTCAAGAGAAAGCCATACCACTTTTGAGATTTCTGCTGGGCAGCTTTTTCTCCTCTCTTTTCCTCTTTTAAATTTTAAATACTGCATAGGAACCATTTGCTCTGTGAGGTTCCCATAGTTAGGACCAAACCCTTCTCAGAGGAATTTTGGCACCTTATTAATTAGTTGGTTATGAGAAGGAGCTGCACTCTTTCAGTGACTCCTATTTTGCCATCAGTAAAGTGTGATCCCATAATAAATTTCCATCAAGCAAACTATTTCTGGTAATTCCCCCTAATTAACACCAGACTGCTAATAATAAATTAGGCCCTATGTGTTTCTGATATAACCAAGATCTTGTCTGAACACAAGATATTAACCAATGTCCCGAGAAAGTAAAACTTGAACCTAAATTAAGCCTTTGCTGGTAAAACGATTTATATGCAATTTTGTGGGAAACCCTTTGAAGATCTCATACGGGGCATTTTGACCAGCAAACATTTTGAGTGACACAGAGATTTGTTCTGTGCTGAGCAGTGAAAGTGGATTTATTGTGAAAACACACCGTTGAGTTTTAAGCCTATAAATCTTACACTGGATTACAGTGTCTTAATGAATGAATGACAGATCTCTTTTTTTTTTTGTCGGTGCATTTTAATGTTACACGACGTTGTGATTGATAGAAACCAAACCTTTGCCATTAAAATGTCAAATGCAGACTTGATGCCTTTAAAAGTTTGGCTTCTGGAGTTTAATATACTGTTTGCAAATAGACTCGCGTTTGTCTCATTCATAGCCTAAACACTGAAGGGGAGGCAAGTTTTCTGTAAAGTTGCCTCTAAATTTTATAGAGCTGTGTGCAGTGTTTTCCTTTGCTTGTGTAAATAAAGGCAGAAAACAACAGCGTATTTGCCTAGTTAAGAGACATGCAGCTCAGGAGAGTCTTACCAGGCTGGTATTATCATGAAGTAATTGGCCATGTTATAGTAGACGGTTAAGTATCCTGCGGTGAAAGTGGAGACTGCTGCCTGCCAAGGCTAAGTACAGTATCACATAATGCCAGAGCAGGCAGTGTTTCCTTCAACAGTCTCAACTTAGGAAAAATATTAATCACTTCTAAACAAGCATTGCTAAGTATTCTAGACGGGTGGTAGAATGAAGTAAAGACAGCAAATAAACAGTAATTGGCCGATATTGAGTTTTACATCGTTACATATGCTACAGTGTTCAACACCATATTTCCTTCACTCATTCCATCTGGAGAAAAGATGGAAGAATCAGAGGCTCACCAAAGTTAGAAGGGACCTTTGGAGTAAGGGACCTTGTCTAGTCCAAGGGCTGCGTCTAGTTGAGTTTTGAGTATCTCCAAGAAGAGAGACTCTGCAACCTCTCTGGGCAACCTGTGACAGCGTTTGACCATCCTTATAGTTGTCCTGTCACTATGTACCACTGAGCCAAATTTGGCTCTATCTTCTTTACTTCCCCCCCCCCAGTCCCCCCTAGGTATTTGTACAAATGGATCAGGTGCCCTGAACCCTCTCTCCTCCAGGCGGAACAGTACAGCTCTCCCAGCCTCTCCTTGTATGATAAATGCTCAAAGCCCTGAATCAAATTCCTAGCTCTTCACTCCAGTAAGCCCATGTCTCTCTTGTACTGACAAGACCAGCACTGCACCCAGCATTCCAGATGTGTCTCACAAGGCAGAGCAGAGAAGGATCAACTCTCTCAATCTGCTGGCAATGCTCCGCCTAACAGACCCCAGAAGGCTGGTGGTCTTCCTGGTCACAAAGGGGAAATCACTGTCTCATGGTCAACTTGGCGTCCACCAGGACACCCAGGTCCTTTTCTGTAAAGCAAACCTCCATTCTACCCCGAAGAACTGAAGAACAAGCAACCCAAATGGTATCTATTCACGTGTACAATCGTGACTTTCTTTTACTGACTGTCATTCAGAAAAAGAAAACATCCAACAACCACAAAACAACTGAGGACAGATACAGAGTTTGGGGTTTTGTGCTGGGTTAGATTGTTTGTTTTGGGTTCTGATTATAATCAAATTTGCAAATGTGAACAGACAAAATGCGATGCCAAAGACTATTAAACCCAAGCAAAGAAATCACCAGGACTCAACAGCTGGTTGCTTAGCGTAAAACAATCTGAAAAAAGGAAAATCAAACAAGTAATCTGTGAATTGACGTAGTTCCCCTTCTTACTCTCTTTTGCAAAGCCACTCGTATGGCTAGATGATGCAGGGAGCTCCATGAAGAAACAGGTATGCAACCGAACAGACCAACACACTGAACCACAACTTTTGCTTTTCAGTTTATTGCATTGTTATATTAAGCATTAATATTTACATATAATTCTGAATTATCTAGTTACAATATGCCGAAACCGTCATCAAGATTCAATTACTCACTTATAAAGACCTTCTACCATCAAACAGAGCTAAATCCGATTCTCTTACAGGCAGTTTTGGAAGAAAAATAATTACTGACTGAAAATGCATGCAAAAAACTACAGTAGTTAGGTTACTAACATGTCTCTCCTGACTTTCTAACATTCCCTCAAAACATGAATGCTATACATGTGTTGTATGAAAAATAGCTGGGAATCTCATGAAATCCCCAAATGAAGATGGCAACAGTGCCGATTTTTGCTATGTCAAGTTTGCAGTCAAATATACATATGTATATGTGCCTATATGCGTATGTCTCAATGCACACGCACAGATGTGCATGTACAGAGAAGTATATATAAACACATACACATATACACACACACACCAAAAGATTCTAGAGGTAAATATGCAGGCTTACAAATAAAACAAAATACAACGATACCGGTATGAAATAGTCCTAAACAAAAAAAGTTAATAAATATTCAGTGAGAGATATGGCATTATTATAAAGTGCTCTACTAAAATCTCACTTATTAAAATAATGATAAAAATTATGTTCCTCTTAGTTGATTTATATAATTTGGTAGAGCCATTAAATATTCATTATGTATCAGTGACTCTATGCTTCCTTTTAAATTTTAAACAAATAGATGAAAGCAGAAATTAAAAGCCAAAGCAGCTAAATGAAGCAGTACTATTGGAGCCTTCCAGGCTTTTGTCCTCAAATTCATTAATGACCGCAAATGTTCAAATCCTAGAGCATATGGATTAAGAAATATAATTCCAATTAAAATTCCAAAACGAAAAAAAAAAATCAATTTGACTTTAAGGACACTGATGAACTGAAAGGTTTCCATCCCACTTTAAAATAGCAAGGTTTGAATTGCAGAAATTAGCAAATGCCTTATCCTGTGCTTTCCCATCCTCTTCCCTCACACATGTGCAATATAGCTCCACTGAAACCTAGTCTCTAGGTCTCAATTCTCCACATTCCACCTAATTTCAAAAGCAACCTGGCTCATATCTTGTCGTATCTTGTCCAGTCTGCTTCTACCCTTATGATTTTCAGCCAAACTCACTAAAGAGTACATTTACAAGACTGTAAACATTTTAAACAGCTTTATGCCATTTCTTCCGTACCACCAGAAGTTAAAAAAGAAACATGGTAGTATTGAAGAAAAACAACTTCCAGAAATAAAGGGAAACAGCCCCATAATGTGAACCTGTCTCTCTGAATTAATAAGAAAGCCACATATCTTTTCATATTTCAGTACAGAAATTTCTTTCCCTCTCTTTTGTTGACGTTCCTTGTTACAATTGCTTTACTCAACCTATGGCAACTTTTTGGTGATTTTCCCCATGGTTTTACGGATAAACCTGTCCTTTTATCAGTAAAAAAATCTCAAAAAACCCCATCCCCCCAAAAATCAAACCACAACAAAACTAGTAAATGGTTACTTTTAACGTCTACTGGAAAGAGAACTAAAGACTAAAAATTCAGCTCTGACATCCCAGTTGAATTAAATAGCACAGAAATTCAGCTTCCTTCAGGAATCCAATCCGTCCCCGAGAGGGCCCCCTTCTCTGCTGTGTGACTCTGCTGGAGCGAAGTTCACCCCGTGCAGAGGGTCACCACCTCTTCCCTATCTGCCCACAATTGCTCCGTACCACTTAAGCCCTAATTTGAAGATGAGTGGGACTTAGCTGGTGCACAGATCTTGCGTCAACTCTCTGTATGGAGGCGAAATTCATATCAAGCCACAGAATTGGCTATGTCTCCTGGCTTGCGGTAAATGCATAATGACAGCATTGTCTCTCTGCTCCCTCGCAAGAACCGAGAGATACTGAGCTGCCTAACTCAATATTATATTATTCAACAATATACTCCTTACATCTGGAAGAAAAGAGAGAAATAAAACCTAAACTAATAAAAATCATGACAGCTGAGCAAGAAAATAAATTTTCGGTACACTACCTGGCACACCACCAACATACATATTCATGAGCTACGTGGTAAAGAATGTACTGAGAGAAAAACAACGTCCTCAGCTGCACTTCAGCAGTTTCCCTCATTCAACACCAGAGTCTCACATTCTGGATATAAAACACTGTTACCTGCAGAGTCAGTGCAATTTCCCCTTTCCAAGGCGCTTAAAACTATCTAAAAAACTGAACTGCAAACCTAAGAGTATAACCTCCCGCTCCCTTATTTTTAAGATCTGATCTGACATTTCCATCCTGTCAAACACACCTTCACTAGCAGTTTTTTTGGCTACTGTTCTGATAGTACATGAGTTAAGGAAGAGTAACCCCTTCATGTTTTCTTTTAAGTGGCATCTTCTAAACTATTCTTGTTTGCCAGCACAGCCACCACTCCACTTAACGGCTTTGTACAAGGCTCTGTCCTTTGCAGACTCAACAGAGATTTAACTGCAAAGGCAAAAGTACATGTAGTTGTGCAGGAGGGCTCACGTATATGAGTGTCAGATGAAAATAGCAGTTGTTGAACTATACATTACATCAAATCTTATCTTTGCTTTGAGTTCCTTTTAATGGAGTTTAGCTGCAATACTTCTAGATACACTTTAAAAAACATCAGCATAATAACGTGATCTGGATCACTGAAGCCAATCTCCTTTTATTTGTTAAATAGCAGCAAAACCAAGACTTCTGATATCAGGTATTTGTTTTTATAGAAGTTTCACCTCTTATTCTGAAGCAGATACAAATGTGGCCATAAAATCATGAAACCAATATAATAATGTGCCAAGTATAGAGGTAAAGGCACTCTAATCATTTGGCTTTGGTGTAATTCCCGTTTCCTATCTTTTTATGAAGGAAAACCTTAACCAATAAACACTCCAAAAATTAGCATACAACCCTCCCCCCAAGTTTCCACATTTCTCTACCTTTTTTAGAAAAACTTATATAAATAATTTTAGGCAATTATTGAACATGAACATTTTAACTTTTCTTTCTGCTCGGTACATTTGTTACACAAGGTGAGCTCCAAGCATCAGATGTTGATAGAGTGAGCGTGTTTCTTGCACAGTGGCTTGTCCTTCTTGGAGAAGAAAGTCTGACCCTCCAAACTGTCACTACATACCTGAAATGGGATAGAAAAGAAAACATCACCCAATTCAGTTGGATGAATTACACCACAGGATAATCAGAATGCCAGATCATGGCACTGGACTATGCACAAATACATTCAAAGAATAAGAATTATTACCTTTTCCTCAGGGATAGTCTTTTAGATGTAATACTTATGGTTGATGTAAGCATAACTTTCGTTTCTTTAAGTCAACAGGTTCTTAACCAGGAGCAGAATTAGACTCAACATTTTAAAAAAATACCCCATCATGAGGATTGGAACTTTTTATTTGGCTGGTGATAATTTGGCTACAGTGTCTTTATGTCAAAAGCACTCCTGCTCCTTTAGAAACAGCCTGTTCCTGTATGGCCTTCAACTCTTGCTCCGAGGAAGTAAACGTCAGGGGTTAAATGCTTGGACACATGGCTGCAATCCAGGCCAACTTCCCTGGACTGGTGCCAAAGGCTCACAATAGCAACACACCTTCCAAATTAACTGGGAAAGTGCTTTTTGTTTAGGCTTGGAGAACTGAAAGAGGTTTTAGCTGTTAACTCCAGTATCAGTCGGGTTAGCACAAGCACTGCTGCCATGGGTTTGTTTAAAATCTAGAGTAGCTTTACTTACTGAGCATACAAAACAAGTGTCATGCCAAGTGTGGCCCAGGGCTTCAAGAAACCTGTCTCCAGCTTCAATGGGGAATTCACAGCCATGGCACATAGTACCGAAGAGGGCATAGTAATCTGCAAACAAACATAAACAGAATTTAAAGATGAAGCATATGCAGAAAAGTGAGACTGACCCTTTGACACCTTTGTGCTTTTCTTTCTATGGCAGTGGGTTTGCACTAGTTAAGTTTTGTAACACTAGGTACACTGAATAAAAAGCTCTTAGATGGAAAGACTGGGATGCCCTCCTCTCCTCGATAATTCAGTTCTCATCCCCTTCCTTATCCTTTCAAGTGAGCAATGCTTCCACCTTCCTGGTGTCTCATTTCCTTGAGATCAATAGTGCGCTTGGGGGGAAAATGCACTCCTTACAGAGCACCCGCCTGGGCTCCATGGGCTCCTTACCTTCTCTCTGGCTCTGCCCTGAGAGCATACCCTGGCTGTTCACACGACAGACCTTCTCAGGGAGTAACTAACTCCTTGCTTACATTCTGTCACAATATTTGCCCCAGACTGCACTACACAAAATCATGCAATCATTACGCTTGTGTCCTAAACAGAGACCAGCAATTTGGATCAAGTCAGAATAGTTTTCTAGTCACTACATACCATAAAACCAAAACCAAACCAGAGGCTTTAGGCAGTAAATTTATTGCATTTAACAAAAAGTATCTGTAAGTTGTTAGGATGGTTATTAGTGACTGCTATCACTGAAGGGCAGTCCCACCATTCATTTTTAGGCACTGGATTGACCTGATGCCTCTGAAAGCTCCCCTAGAGTAAGCAGAGAAAAGCTCCTCCAGCAGTCTCAGAGAGCAGGGACCAAAACTGAGGGCACTGAACCGTTTGTATTCCCCGCTGACTGCAGAGCTTGAGAAAGAGAGCAGGGCAGAGTGGCAGAATAAAATGAGTGTATAAAGTCGGGTGGGGGCACTGACACGTCTCGGTGTGTGACACTTGCTTCTCTGTGCACTGAGGGGGCTACAAGTCACCACAGCCCCCCACTGCCCACCTGCACAGACCTCTATTTCACCTCAAGTTACCTGTTCTTTTCCACTTACTTCAACTCTCAAACACCCCGTTCTGAGAAGGAAATGTTTTTTTCCTGCACAGAAGGCAACCGCACGAGTGCTATAACTGGAGAGAATTTGGGATCAGCACGCTGACATGCCAAATACATAATGTCATGCAACATCACGTCTTCATAAGATGAACTACAGAGTGACAATAAAGCTTTGGACTCCAGTCTTAATAGTAACACTCTGGCTCTGACAGGGAAATTACATGTCAGGGGTTGTTTTCAAGCAGCCTTATAAGGAGTGGCAAGCAGGGTACAGGGAGATTTTTTTTCTCTACTAGATTATACAGATCTGCTGAGGCTCTAGTGCTGCAGCAGAGCCAACAGAGGCTTATCACATGTGTCAAGAAGAAGGGAAGACTCCTGTTTCAGCTTTACTAGAATTTTGTATGATGACCTCAAAAAGCATCATCATAGGAGGCATCTCATCAGGACGGGGAACACGAGTGCTCTGGAAAAGCAAAGCCCTTGATGGCTGCTAGTGGCAAGAAACAGCTTCTCCGATCGCCTTCATTAATCCATGCTACTGGCATGAATTTGCAAGCGTTTAAGCAGAAGAAAGACGAAAATGTCAAATGGTAGAACAACTCTGTGCAAAACCCCTGAAGGACACGGTCTCATGACCATACCGTTTCAGCTCTTTGCATTCATGTTTCTGCGTAATCTTTTACTGATATTTTCCTGGTGCCAGTGGTTAAAGCCTTTTGAAAGTTGGCCTGTGGTTTGTGTTGATAAGTTTATTGGGTTTTCTTCTGAAGAAACGGCAATAGATAAGGCAGAGTGAAGGGCATCAGCTTGCTTTCGCATGCTTGAATTGTGATACCACAAAAGCCTTCCAAAGCAGACTCCTCGTAGTCATATATCAATGCTTACTGCACAGAAGATTTTAAAAACTAGGTTACTAACTCTGCACTTCAAAAAGGTCAAAGTTGTAGATATTTGCATTTTTATTTTAATTTTAGCATTGACATCCAAAACCAGAATGTTTTGCAGATTAAACCCCATTAATACTAATAGTTGATGCAGTTACAATTTCAAATACAGATTTAAAATTAGAACCCTCCTTTGCACAAGGAAGAAGGAAACTTGGCAATGACATTTACTCCTTATTTCTTAAAAATTAGTCATAGACTCTTAACTCCAGCTGGACTGAAAGTCTTTGAAGAATGAATATATCTCAAATTAACATCTAGTGAGGGAGCCAGAGCCATTATAACATATCACTGCCAGTAACACCTCACAGAATGTGTCTACATTAACTTGTGCTAGCAACTTTCTATCTCAGAAACAAACTTTGTGAGAATTATATTTTTGATATTTTATCCTAGTGTTTCCTGCTCACAGTACAGAAAAGCGCACATTTATGCACAGGATTCGTAACAGTAGCGCAAATCAATGCACCGCACAACATACGGGTCACTTGGTGGCAGGAACAAGAATTCAATATTAGCAGAACAAACTTAGTCACGAGGTTTCCACCCAAAGGGGAGTTATCGATTCCTCCAGTACTATTTTTGAATCATCAAATGGTTCCAAGATTAGGGGCTTCAGACTGCTTCAGGATGAAATTTCACCGTGCTGTCACACTGGAGGATGCTGCTCGTATATCCATTTCCTCTGCTGCTCCACAAATTCAATAGGAGCAACACGTTACCCTACTTGTGTCACTGAGTTAGCAATAACCTACCGCGTCCTTTTGTGTCTGCCAACAGCTCATTAAAGCCACTCTGACAGAGAAATTTTGGATAAATTTTGCCTGCTTTCCCCATCCTTTCAGTACCTAGCACTCTCCATGGCAGCTGCTGCAAACAATTGCAGGATCAACCCAGAAGGAAATATCAGCTCCAAACAGGTCACTAGGATTTCACGCTAAGTCTCTTCCTCATCAATCCACTTCCATCTCCAGTTAAATTACAATGCTCCTTACAGGAGAAGGAAAAACACAAAAAAGGTCCAACTGATGGTTCTAACATGGATGTAAACAGCATGCGGAGTGAAAACAAACGAATTTGATACAATTGTGTTTCTTTTCCATCTTGTGGCATTGCTTTCCAAACACTATCTATTTCTCTCCTAGCCCAGAGGCTACAAGGAAAGTTTTAAGAAAACTAGGAAACCAACCTAAATTAAAACTGTTCATATTAATAAAACCAGATACTATTAGCTGGAACTGCTAAAAACCAAACCAGAATCCCTCTGAACTTCTAAGCTGCATCCTCCATGTAATATTGCTCATCAGGCTTTCAAGTGCTCTAATAGTATCGCTCTTTTTTTCCCCTAACAGCCTGTTTTTTTATCCCAAGCTTATGTTCAACAGATGTTATCCCTGATCCTGCAAAAAACTTCCTGGGCAGACTGCTTACTCTTCGAAGTCCCTCCCCAGCTGTGAATAAGGCTATTCAGAGTAAAACGCATTACTCCATTGGCATTTGCTTGTTTAGTAAATAAGCAGATTTACATAAACTCCAGATTATTTTAATGCCAACTTGAAAGTTACCCTAAAATTAACACTCTGCTGGATCAGTGATACCTGCAGCTGTGGCCTTAACAACAACAAGTAAAACCAGTTGCAAGAAGCCTGCTCCTGTCAAAGCCGACGAAGAAATCCTCACCAAATTCTCCTGCTGCAAACTCAAAGTGTCTCCAGCATTTGTCGCTGCTTTGAATTGAAATATCACAGTTACCTGAGTTTCCTGGGACACTTCTTCTGAAGTGAAGCTTGAGAAAAAGGAACTATTATTTTTTCCAATCTTATTAAGCTCTGGTTCCCTGCACGGCTGCAGTAAACTTTGGTTGTGTTACTTCTTACCCGTCTCACAGTAGGGATCACCGTCTTCTAAGTGGAAGACATTATTGCGGATGGGGTTATGACAGGCCACACACACAAAGCAGGAAACGTGCCAAGTTTGTTTCAAAGCATTTATTACTTCCTGTGGGGATTAGAAAAAGTGTTATTAACACATTATTTTGATGTGATGACTACATTGTGGTGACCATGCCTCCGCACTTGATTCGTTTCAAGAATACTTTGTTTCATACTGCTACTTTGAAAATGGGTTGTGCATGCAATCTTTGATGATGTTAAACTTAACAAGGTGCTTTATTTATGATACAGCTCCTCATTTGTCATACACAACCTTTCATATTTTGGAAGGTTCAACATAGAGTTGGGACAGATTTAACAACTCATTTGTTCACCTTTTCCATTTTAATTAGGATCTCATCCATATCGGCCCCCTGAAATAAAAAAAGCAGCATCTCCAAGTCTGTTAATAGTTAATCAGAAGACATCACACAGAAAATTATGACTGCTCGGTGTTGTTTTGGAAGATGCTATAGTGCCAAATATGACTTGAGAATCGCGCTGCCAGAGCCCTGCGTGACCCCAGTTACACAAGAGCCCAGACACATTGCTGTCTGCAGTAAAGCGGCCGACGATCAGCTGGCAGGCTCAAATTAGCAATAGTACTGCCGAGTAGGATAATGCTTCTTTCTATCTAGATTACCACTGGGAATATATTTCAGTATTTCACATCTAGCCAACCAGCATGCTCCCCAGTACTCAGCTTAGTTATGGACTATTATTTATTTTTCTCCCCCCTGCCCCCTCTAATTTTCTAAAAAGACGCAAATTAAAAGCATTTTGCTCAAGAAAATATAGTAATCACAACAGCTACAGAACAGCTTCAGGAAAACAGGAGCTGAACTTGGAAGAGCCAAGGAGACTACAGCAACTTTTCTCAAAGAGACTAAAAAGGCTCAACATTAGAAGACCCAAAATCATATTCTGTATGTGATGGGAGCTGAAAAGGTATGTTTGGAGTAATGTAGCCTGGGCCAGATAAAAGGGAATTTCATTACAAAGAAGCACTGAAGCCTGTGATTATTGTGTTCCCACTGAAAAATGGTCCACCTGCTGGTCACTTACCCCTAGTATCTTCCTTTGGCACTTTGAACACTCGGGGGCGAAGAACTTCTCATAGCAGACCTCACAATACAGGGCCCCTTTCTCTTCCACAAATCCAATGTAAGCCATGGAGGTTTTGCAATGAGCACAATTAAACTCCTCTGGATGCCATGACTTCCCCAAAGCCACCAAGAAAGGTCCTCTGGTTAGAAAGAAGAGATTTTGTCAGCAAATGCCCCTGGGTTGCTCCTGCAAAAGCTGTTAATAGACTTACCCTGCAACACCTCTGTGCCATTATTACACTGTTCACAAACTTATACTGCTGCTCCATCCCTCTTTCCTTCTACGGGCCCTAAGAAAGCATCAAGTGTTGACTAGATCTATTCCCATTGAACTACCCTCCAGAAACACCTGACCAAATTATATACTAATTCTCTTTGCTCCACTGCATTTCAGAAATCTTATTTTAGCACTACATTAAATAGAGTGCTGAAGTGTCTGCTAGAGAAAAAAAGAAGGATGTTCCCCTATGTTCCCAACTGTTTCCATCTATTGCAAAGAGGTATTTGACTCAGTGACACGATCAGCTCTTTCAGCATGCATTTAAATACCGAGGCCACAACTGTTGAAGTAGACTTGACTCCATTAAAAGCCGATAAAACCAGTTTCTTGTGAGAGAAAATTCAATTGCTGTCCTTATCCAACAAGTTTGTTACAGGATAACTCATCCAAGTTGTTGAGGGTTTCTTTGTTGGTTTGTTTGGTGTATTTTTCCCCCCTACAGAAGTTAGTAAAAAATGAACATTTTCTCCAAATGGCGACCCTCCTCTACTATTTGCAAACACAAATGCTTTTATAGCATTTGTCTGGCTAATGCAACGAGGGTAATACACAAGATGAAACTGTCCATTTCTCAGTCAATAAAAAATTCTCAGTTTGTAACTCGTAAGTCCGAGGTATATGCCATTGTATCTGTATTCCTCTGAAAACATATTCAGCGTGCTAACTTCTTTAATGAAGTTATTTACTTTAATGAGGTGCATCCTAGGTCCCACCAACACTCAACCTTCCAGAATTTAGGTTTCCAGTGAACTTTGTGGTTCAAGTTCATCTCCCTCACCAGATTTCCCATTTTCGCAATACCAATAGAGATGTCATTTTTCAGTAATGCATCACTTTTTTCTGACCTACTACTTCACTGCAAAAAAAAAGTGCAAGGTACTAATATCATCACATTGTTGCTAAACTTTTTTTTAAAAATCAAATAAGCTATAAGAACATTTTTATGTAAAATAAGATTCTCATATGAACAAAGCAACAGCACCACAGAAGAAGAAAAAAACCTTAAAATTTGTTTCCAGGGTTATACTGACTGCAAGATGGAAATATAAGCAGGCAGAGGACTGAGGGCAACTGAGTAGGGGGTAATTATTTTCATTTCACTTCTACATTTTCTTTGGATATTTTACATATTTTCAACAGGATGAGAAGTCAAAAATAAGGGACTCAAACAGATTTAGGACAACACACACACCTTCTGAGGTGATGAACATATTTAATCTGCAACAGTTTCTTCTATTTACCTCTGAATATCAGAAAGAAAGCAGTGAAAAAGGCTCCTGGAGAGCAGCTCGTAGCCCTTTAAGGAGGGAGCCGGGGTCGAGCGCAGCTCTCTGGCCCCTACTCCCAGCGGACGCCTGAGAGTGCAAACACTGACCTAACCCGATACCCTCCCGCCACCCTACAAGCACCTTTTTACATCAATGCCCTTTCAGTTATGTACTGATCAAACAATACAAGCCCTTATGTACAACAAAGTGCTCTCAGTGCGCCGTGTCAGCGCAGGCTAATTTAACAGATTCATTAACACAGGGCTGACACCAAAGAGGCTCTCCCGGCTCCAGGTAGGATTGAGTTTCTGGCCATCTGCACCAAAACGATAGGCTCGGCTGGCTCTGCAATGGAGAGCAAGAACGCCAGCGATGGGAGGGAAAGGAATTTTTACAACATCTGCTGCATTTAGCTCTCCAGAGTTTACAGCTCTGACATGTTGAGGTTAGCCATTCAGGACAGCGCGCAGGAACCCAGACGGATGGGGAACAGCCCGAGAGTGCATCTATGGAGTTTCTTTCCCAAAGTCCCCAGACAGCTGTGGCCATGCCCTGCACAATGTCTCCGAGGTGTTCCATTAGCGGGCTGGCTCCCTGCACACACGTGTCCAGAAGAACACTTTCTAAATACAATTTTACTTTTAATCAGCCTGTAGTTTAAACATGTCAAGCTGATGCTGCAGCTTAATGACACCAGCGACTTAAAAGCTGCCCCAAAGCACGTGGAAGAAAGGAAAAAAAATAAACACCTGCCATGTAAAATACACTAAAACATGATATTCAGAACTTGGATGCGTTCCTGGCCTCTGCATATTTTTGCGAACAAAATGATAGCTTCCAGTAATGAAAGGTATTTATTTGCTGTATTCATTTGAAAAGTTTAAAGCCCATATTTGAGTAAGGAGGCCGCACGCCCAAACTCATGCAACCCAATGGGAAGTAGTTAGGGCATGAAATGCCAGGAAGATGGCTGCAGATGGCTTCATCCTTCCTTCCGCATTTAAAACCCCCAAAAAACAATTAAAAAAATCCCACATGCTTCTGTCAATTAGAACATATTTTTAAATGTGGTGTTAAAAAACCATGTTCCTTCCATCCAAAGATAAGGGATGATCCAACTGGCAACAGTTGGCTATGAATGCGCCTCTGTCCCAAGCTACTTTGACATTGCTGAACAAATTTCTGGTATAACCGTCTAGACCATGTGAACCAAACTCACAGGTGGAGGCAAACAGTAGTTTTTTGGGGTTTTTTAAGGGATTCTGATCTATTTACAATGGTATTTACAGAATGTCATGCCCCAAAGGATCACCAGGCACATAAATTTGGTAGCCACCTAAAACATCTGGGTTCTGCGTGTAGCAATGATATAGGGGCAGACTAGGAGAAGCAAGTCATGTACAGGGAATATAATCACAATTTCACTATCTTTACACTTGCAACTAAATATAACTTCCTCTATATGGTCATGTATTAGTATGCTGATAATCTAGCTTTTCATGTGGTTTTTATTATTGACAGCAAGCCAGAACTGAGATTTGGTGGTAGAGAGATCAAAAGGATTTCTATAGCTGGGCTCAGGATTTCTACAGTTCTGGGCTCCCCGGCTCAAGAAGGACAGGGAACTGCTGGAGAAGGTACAGCAAAGGGCTACCAAGATGCTTAGATGCTTAGAACACCTCTCTTATGAAGAAAGGCTGAGGGATTTGGATCTCTTTAGTCTAGATGGCTGAGGGGTGACCTTATCAACGCTTATAACTACTTAAAGGGTGGGTGTCAGGAGGATGGGGCCAGGCTCTTTTCAGCGGTGCCCAGTGACAGGACAAGAGGTAATGGGCACAAACTTGAGCACAGGAAGTTCCACCTAAACATGAGGAGGAACTTCTTTCCCTTGAGGGTGGCAGAGCACTGGCACAGGCTGCCCAGGGAGGTGGTGGAGTCTCCATCTCTGGAGACATTCAAAACCCGCCTGGATGGGTTCCTGTGCACCTTGCTCTAAGGTGGCCCTGCCCTGGCAGGGGGTTGGACTAGATGATCTCCTGAGGTCCCTTCCAATGCTATGATTCTATGATCTGCTAAATAGGCCAATCACTTTACAGTTAACCATACAGCAGTCTACATTCTGTTCCTTTTTCTCCTCACTTGAAAATGCCACAACATGTAAATTCTGTATGGGAGATGCTCCCATTGGTAGTTTTTCCCCTTTTGCCTTTAAAAACAATTAAGCTGTATGAAAAGGTGACAAAGTTGAATCATCCTTCAGAAGCAGACATGCCAAAGAGTACGTTCTCAATGGAGATCCAGGGAAAACACATTTGGACTTCAAAGGAAGAGCCAACTCTGCACCATAGCACTCAGTAAGACAGTCTGGGAACCATAAATCTTCATTGGGAAATGTCAGAAATTTGTCAGACCATCACAGCAAGTAGATAATGGGAAATTTAGTTTACCTCCAGCTTTGATTCTTTTAGACATGGAAAGAAAATTTTACTTAACGAAGCTTTGGAAAAAAATGGAATCTTCAGACAATCACCATATGAATAATTAAAGATATATTAAAAAGTTATAAGATGTCTCTAAGAAATGGTTTTGGCTCGAGCAGACATTGTTATTCTATGCCTGAGTGTAAAGTAACAAACCCCACAATGCATTTTGGCTTCAAAACAGACGTACAATACAATGTCACTTGATCCTCCTCATACCTTTTCATAGGTAATGCTACCACTAAGGGCATGAACTGTAATTATGCTAAAGCTTGAATTCAAAATGCCATTGCAATCTTTCAAATCCACTGTATGCTGTGAACACAAGGCATATTTGGCATTGATTAATGCATGGCAACTCATCCTCAAATGAAACAATGCTTGCTTTTAATAATTGAGGTGGCATTTAACATATGAAGAAATATAAGGATTTAAACACCACCAGCAAATTACAAAGAAGTTAGATGTGGGTATCAGTTACTAGTCATGAAAAAGTGTCACTTACAATAGGTGACAATGGCATAAGTATTGCGAAGTAGGGTGCTGGAGTTTCTCCTCATGCATCCACTAAGGAACAAAGACTGCTCCATGGACAATACACTCCCCTACTTACAGGGCTGCAGCTCATCTACTTTTTAATGGCGACCAAAGTGGGAAAGCAGGGCATAGCAGCAAATGATTTACGGGACAAGAGGAGAGGTTGGCTGCTCAGGATTGTACTGCGGACTGTGCTGCAAGATCCCACATCATGTAGCTTCCGTGAACCCTGCTAAACCACAGGTGCTGTAAAAGGCACTGAAATTTCTTACATTCTCTTATCATTGTTTACGTTAGAAAAGACCTTTAAGATCATCAAGTCCAACCATTAACCTAGCACTGCCAAGTCCACCACTAAACCCCTGTCTGTAAGCACCACATCTACACGTCTCTTAACTATCTCCATGGACAGCCTGTTCCAATGCGTTACAACCCTTTCAGTGAAGAATTTTTTCCTAATACCCAATCTAAACCTCCTGTTGCCCAGATTGAGGCCATTCCTTCTTGTTCTACCACTTGTTACTTGGGAGAAGAGCCCAACACCTGCCTTGCTACAACCTCCTTTCAAGTGGTTGTAGAGAGTGATAAGGTCTCCCCTCAGCCTCCCTTTCTCCAGGACTAAACAACCCCTGTTCCCTCAGCTACCCCTCATAAGACTTGTGCTCCAGATTCCTCACAAGCTTCATTGCCCTTCTCTGGACATGGTCCAGCACCTCAATGTCTTTCTTGTAGTGAGGGGCCCAAAACTGAACACAGTATTTGAGGTGCAGCCTCACTAGGGCTGAGTACAGGGGACGATCACTTCCCTAGTCCTGCTGGCCACACTATTTCTGATACAAGCCAGGATGCTGTTGACCTTCTTGGCCACCTGGACACACTGCCAGATCATATTCAACTGGCTGTCAACCTCCAGGTCCTTTTCCACCACGCAGCTTTCCAGCCACTCTTCCCCAAGCCTGTAGTGCTGCATGGAGGTGTTGTGACCCAAGTGCAGGACCTGGCACTTGGCCTTGTTGGACCTCATACCATTTGCCTTGGCCCATCTGGACCCATGTCCAGATCTCACAGCAGAGCAGATCCCTCAAGCAGATCAACGCTCCCACCCAACTTGGTGTCATCTGCAAACTTACTGATCAACCCTCTCATCCAGATCATTGATATAGATATCAGAATTAAACAGAATACTGATGCCCGGAGAACACCACTTGTGACCAGTTGCCAACTGGATTCAGCTCCATTCACCACAACTCCTTGGGACCAGCCACCCCTACCCAGCCAGTTTTTTACCCAGCAAAGATTATACCCAGCAAATAGATACAAACCTAATGACTTGATCACAGTGCGCACACATGGGAGTACGCTTTCCTGCAGGAATATGCTCTGCCCTCTGAACCAACGTGTCTTGCTCATTTAACTGAGGTGTTGTCACAAATTTTTCACTCGGGGCAGTTGTTCCAGGTGGTTTAACACTGTTTGATGTCCATCCACTGGCAGGAGCTGGGGAAAGAGTGCCAAAAGCATTTACAGAATCACATTAGAAGAACATCCTTCAGTACCAAGTAAATTATCTTGAAATACAAGCAACCAGCAACATTTTTCTAACATCTTTGTCTAGTGTATACCTGCCTACTTAAAGGAACAAATTAAAAAGCACTTCTTTTCCCCTCCTCCCACACCAAGTAAGTCCACCTACTTTATGAAATGTCTGTGAAATAACACAGAATGGTTTTGGCAAACTTGTAGAAGTAGTGGACAAATTTCAACACAGTAAAGAAGTTAGGCAAAAGAATATACAACCTGTGAAGGCATTATTTTGCTTTAGATACAAAAGCCAAGAATATCAGTGTATGAACAGAGACAGGAGAATATGACATGCCTACCCAAAACATTTTACAGTGAGTGCAATAGATCATACGTTATTACTAACAGATTAAACAAAAGTACACATTCAATACAACACGTCCAGGAACTTAAAAATACAGTACTGTATAAGGAAAACATATTTTTAAATTTAATTTAAACACTAGTCTAGATCACCAGATACTGCCAATCTGAAGCACTCCAAAGGCCACATTCACATCCTCTTTATAAAAAGTTAAGACACACAAAAAACCCTGACGTTTTCAGAAATGTGTACATTCACACACTTCCATCTGGGCTCAGGTTTTTAGAGTTGTAGAATAGACATAAGCTTTTACGGAGTACGAAAAATGCATTTACAAAAATGAAAGGCACAGATGATACTGTTGCCAAGGGTAATAAAGAAACAAACAGTCCTTTGCTTTTTTCTTCTCTATTGATACATGTACCTTGGTAACGTACAAGCTACAGCAACACGAGTTTATGGGAGCAGTTATTTCTGTCAGGTGGAGAACTCTTTTTCTTTTTCAAGTACGCTACAAACCCCACATTTCCACAGACTTTAGTTTGTGACCACAGGCAAGAGAAACCCTGAGCATTTACTTGGTGTCCTGGCTTTAGTGCAGATGTACTAAACCTTGTAAATCAAAATACAAAATTAAGATCCCAGTGGAAGCTCAGAGGGAAACAATCAAGCAATGACAAAGACATCAGACAGCGCAGGATGATGCTTCTGTTGCAATGGTGCAGCTCTCCAACACAAGGTCAGGGCATCGGCATGTAGCTTTGCATAAAAACTAGTTGGTGGAGTTATCTCCACCATGTTAATCTTTGTGCTAATCTTCCTCTCCCACTTTCTGTATCCTCTTCCAAGGAACAGATGAAAAAAAATGTTATGACTATCTCCCTTAATGTAATGCTGATCAGCCTCCTCCCTGCAGAAAAGTTGCAAATATGTTTCAGGTAAGATATTGCATTCCCTGCTCAAATGGAAGTGGCACACTCATTTACAGAGAAGATAAATTTAAGTGACAGTAAATGCATATAAAATTCAACAGAAATGGTAATCCCCTACTATTAACTAAAGTAAGATAGTCACACACCACACAATTTAATCAAACCAATCCAGTGAACTTTAATTAACATCCTCCCCCCTCTCCCCACTGCCTATTCACGCATATTTGTAAGCTATGGCAACACATCTGGAAGAGAAATCCTTTTTAACACCAATACTTTTGTACTATAATTATGCTTGGTATTAATCCACTGATGCGAGCTCAGTACCTACTTTTGCTTACTCTTTCTCTGTATGAAGAAGCAATATAGTCATACACCTTTTTTTGTCTAACTGGCTCGTTCATCAAATTTTCTCGAACCAAGACTAACATATTTTTTGGATCCTTTTCAGTATCTGAATTAGCAAAAATTATACCAGTTCTTCAGTGGGTTTTGTTGTGTTTTGTTTTTACATATAAGACTGTTGTTTATAATTAATGTATAATTAACTAATTTGCAGTATCTTTAAAAATAACGTCTTGATTCTAGAAACATTCAGCACTGCTGAGTAGAAAGTATTTAGGAATAAAAGCACTTGATCTTGAACAAGTCACTCTGCTACTGTTGTTCATTTTAGATTATAAATGCCTGCTAAACTGAAAATGTAGGAACAGATAAAAATGGAAAAGGTGGCAGAAGGCCTTTGAAGACGTGAACATAAGTGGTTTTGATTAATAGCACTTTCCTCCTCTGTCATCACACATGGCCTTCTAATTTTCAGTTCCCATTTCATGAGAATACAAAAATACACACTAAACCCAAATCTGTTTGAAGACTGCTTTTGCCATAAATCAAACTGCAGCGCAGGATCTAGTATATTGCTAATTTGTGTTTGAGTTATCTGCTAAATCCCAAAGCCCATTCAGACACATCAGCTAGCTCTTGTTTGCACTGTGTTGTTAAAAAAGTCCTGCTTGCTTAAAGGGGAAAAAGTACAAACACCACAATTATACCCTATTCTTTGGTCTCGTTACAGCTTTCATTCATGCTGTTTTTATGAATGATGCTTTTCTGAACACTACTCAACTTTAAAGTTAGTACTGGCCAGGAGCAGGATGTGTCTACATAAACTTTCTCTCAGAGCTGTTAGACAAATCAGTCATTTCTGAGTTATTCAAAGCACTAAAAAAGGAGAGAAGGAGATAGCCCATCAGTTTGGACAATAACTTCAGTCTATTTAATGATCCTCTTTTAAGCGAAACATACTATAAACCACACAAATTTGTACTCTGTTAAGCAAGAGCTGTGGCCTAAGCAAAAACAAGCTCAGCATTTAGCGTTGAGGACCAGCAAAGACAGATGGACCACTTCATTGGAAGCGGTGAACTCAAGTTCAACGTCCAGGCCTCCAGCGGAGGCAGGACTCCCATGGGATCACAGCCACAATGCAAACAGAGTAAGCCCTAACAAATAAGCCTTAAGCCTTCAGATACTTCTATATTTGCCAGAATATTTTTGGATACTGGACAAAACCTAAAGTTCTAAAAAGGCTTTTCAACTGTCATTTGTAAATTTATGTCACTATTTGGTCTACTATGATGGGAACAATATCCAGTTGATGACTGCAGATGGCATCAGCAGCTGAGAACTAAAACAGGAAAGGTTGCCTTCTGCTCAAAAATCGTTGAAAAGCAAGACCTTAAAGCATTTTATTAAATGCTCTCTTCCTGCATCTCTCAAGACCAGAGTAAAGCCAGGAAGCTCCCTGTCCATGCTCACAATTTGCCCCCACAGCATTCTCGCAAGGGGTATTTTTCTCTGGGCTGGTATTCACTTTAAGACCTTGTTGTTCTTGCACAGTATTATTCCCCTCTATTCCTCTTCTGAAGTGGGCTCAAGTTTATTTCAGTTCAGATTTTTCATCCAAAACAAGAGAAGTCAGTCTGCTTCCACTGCCTTTAGATACATAGTCCTATAAAACAAAATACACCAGTGAAGTACACTAATAGCTATTTCACCACATTTATTACACTGGTTTCTTTGCAAACTTTCTACGGTTGTTCTGCTAGATTTTTTTTCACCATAGATCATTCCCCTCCCTCACTGCTTCATTTGCCTTAGTCTAATCTTCCTCATTCCCATCTGAACACCAACCAGAGAACAGCATTTATTGCCCACTTGTGTCTTTCCATAGGCCACAGTCACGCCTTTAACACTCCAGTAATTTCAGCAAACCTTCATTACTTCGAGTGCAAACCAAGGAGCAATTTTGGTTATTGGTGGTATTTTTGTTTGTTTGGTTTATTTTTTTAAGTTAAACCCCCTCACTGTTAGTTCCCTATTTAATATCTATATGAATTTCCAGTATTTTTTTCCAACAATGTTCCACCACTTGTAGCTACAGAATTAAAATATTAGGTATGTTTTCTTGTTTAGAATGAACTTTTATGTTTCAAAATTATCCCTTCTACCTAAACAGCAAGTTTAACACTCCTATACTGGACAAGATGTTTTTTCTGCAAGCAGAGAGGAAAAGGACACTCTCAGTGTTCCCGCATTCCCCTCCTGCCCTTTCTCTTCCCTATTGCCTTGGAAACCTTTCACGTTGAAAAACAACCACATGATTTAAAGAAAAATATCAGGCCTTGAAAACTTGTGCAGGTGTTTTTTCTTGCAATGAGAAGATTTTACCAGGGTGCCCCACTAAAAACAAGGTAGGTTCAAATTATTACACTCATTCTAAGCAAAGACCCCTCAACTCTTGGCAATCGGTCTGAGCTCTCCTGTGGTTTGTGTTTTATACTTTGCTTTTCACATGTTACACATAGGATTCTGGATCCCATCAGCAGCTGTGTTCTCCAAGAGTGCTGGGGACATGCCCCGATACCCAAAGTGCACACACATTTTTAATTGCGAATGATGACCGTGTGGGGATGGGAAAGGAAACCATTCCAGCCACCTCATGACACAATGTCACCACATCTTTTCTCGGTGCCATCTTTGTTACATGAAATGGGCCAGGGCACAGCAACTTTTGCGGGTGCTTTGAGGAATTATGAATTATAATAAGTAAATACAATAAATTAATACCAAAAAATAATTTATAAGAATTACGCTCCCCATGAAGAGCTATTCTACCTTGACTGCCAGAGGGGTTTGGGTTCTCTGCAAGTCATGAAAAAATCTCTGTGGCCAAATTTCAGAGTTTTGCAGGCTTTGTTTCACCTTCACTCTCTTTAATGAAACCTTGTAAAGCACTGTTGATTTGCACTTGTGTATTATCATAGCTGCCTTTTCTAAAATAGAAAACACTCTGTACCCAACTATTAACTTTCTACTTTATTAGGTTTAAGTTCAGCAAAGCCTCAGTGTTTACTTTCCCTAAACTCCTTGGTATGGCAAGTTTAATATTTAACAAAGTTTTAGGCAAGGTAAAGAACAGGCTTTTTTTTCTTTTTCAAAAATCCCAGTGTGACTTTGCCCTCGTTAGACTAACAATAGGCTGTTCCATCGCTGAGCACATGGATAACTGCAAACACTGGCAAAAGCTTTGGAAGACAAAGGGAGAAAGGCGGATATGCGGTGGTGCCAAAGTCACTTTGACAGAGGCTCTCTGGTGCGTAGCAACAATACAACAACCTGAACTGTTTAACGCTCACTTAAACATAACATCAGACTTCATGTAATATCTATAAATAACAATGCTACTTTAAGAGGTGGGAGTGCCAGAACTTCATTTTAAAGTGTTCTAACTCAGTGATTTATACGCTGCTATCAAACTACTGTATTATAAATGGAAAATATAAAGCTTCATACGTCCAATTTTCTGACTTTTCTTAATATATCTGTATGGTAAGAAATCTTCCTGTTCCTTCCCTCCAAACCAAACAGATGGCCGGATGAAGCAATGTGTCTGAAAAGCTCGCCTGTCAGCTCATTACATTAGCTGCATATAACACCCCATCCACTCCCAGGCCTGCGTGAAATCGCACAAGTTCAATGGAGAAAGCTACAGGACAAGAAAGCGGGGAGGAAAAACCCCAAAACCACAAAAAAAAAGAACCCAAACCCCTGTGTTCAGCAGTTCTCCTTTTGTTTCCTAAGGAATCTTAGAAGTGCAGTCAGAGCTAAACCCCCGCTCCTGATTAAAGGCAGAACAGGAAGGATTAAACCATTATCATGTCTTTAAATGCCGGGGAAGGCTGGTATGCACCCGTGGAAAATCACAACAGGTGCCACCCTGGCCCAATTTCAACAACCCTTGCAACTCGAGGGGCTAGTTCCAGCGCTAGCAACCAGCCTTTCAACTGGAAAGGCTCCGGCTAAATTAGCTGTAAAGCATCTCAGTGAAAATGAGTATGGTGGTTTTGGCTCACTCAGCCTGTCTCCTTATGATTTGTAACATCAAGGACCATCACAAATTTGGCACAACTGGCACTGCTTTTACCGAAAACGTGCATGATTATCTGCCAGTTTCATGGAGCTGATGTTTAACATTGAATAGTGATAAGAATGCATTTACCAGAGGAATGCTGACTTTTCATTTGTTGAACAAATATTAGGCATAATTCTTGGGTGTCCTATACCTGTACATCTGAACAGGACACATCACTGCTCTGAGCTGGTGCTAGTGAATGAAGGGGAACGGATCTGGCAAATCAGTCCGTGACAACAGGTGAGTTGCTTTTCAGCAAATCCAAGGCAACAAGCATCTAATTTTGAAAGAATGGGTGTGAAATAACCCCAGAGACAAATAATCTCTTCACCTCTGTTTAAATGAGTAAAGAAAGGAATATGCATCTATCTGATTTCTGTATGCAAATAGTTTAAGTCCACAGCTTGCTGCAACAGCACATGAATGTAGCAACGTCAAATCACAGGAAAATTATCAAAGGTCATATTTGTAACAGAAAGCTGAGTTTCCGTTCAGCAGATCCTGTAGCGAGGTACACCAAGCCATTCTGCCTCCAACGAGTAGGTGGTACATTTCTGCATCATTACAGTGAACTGCCCCTTCTTAAATATAAACGTTCAAGTTTTATAAACATATTCATTTTTTCACCATGTCTGCAGGAGTTACAATTTCATACTACCATCAAATTAAGGTTGACATTTATAAATTACTCTGGTTTCACAATGGGTTTTGCTTGGCTAAGTGACTTCACATTACTTAACTTGTAAGAATAAATTCTTGTGGTTTGCTGTCACGTGATGCTATAGCCATTCAGATTAGATGAAAAATTAATAAGAATAACAATCCATACACCAGGATCAGGAAGCTTTTGTGTTTTGACCTGTCAATCATACCACTTCCATGGACAAAGCTTTCTGGTTTTATGAATGGTAACTGCACCGTGGAGGAGCAAGCTTTATCAATCTCTTTCAGTGAAAAATACAGTAACTGTTTATGTTTTGTGACGGCTTCTAGCAGAGGGAGGGAGGCCTTACCACTAACAAAAGGATTTACCTTACCAGCAACCAAAGGATCTGCCTTAACAACATGTTGTGTTACTCCAGTTTCTTCCACAAGTTTGGACCATGGTCCTCAACAGGCATATAGCTCTTTGAACCCTTATAATAATTAGCCCTTCCTCTGGTTTCCTGTTTTACAAAGGAAACAAATTGGGATGAGAGTGCTCTAAAAACAAAATTGCAAAAGTTTATGAACAGGTGATGCTGACATAATAGTTCAGTTGCCTTTTCCATGTAAAAGTATTCCCAAAGCCCATGGGCCGTCAACTTAACTTGCCCAGTAAGTGTGGCCCGTAAGGTCAACAGAGCTGAGACAGGGGCTGGGCTGATTGCAAACGAAACACAGAAAATCAAAGGTGACAAGGACAGAAAGTGTCACAGTCCATCCCTGTATGGATCTTGAGCAAGGCCTTACTGTCAGGACAAGCATTTGCAATAGCACAATAGATCTTTGTGCCTCCCTCCTTCCCTCTCTCCTGCTTCGTATGGTTTGACCTCATGGCCAAAGTCCCCAGTCTGTTATGGTCTGGATTTTTACCCCATTTTCCTTAGTAAACCTCTACAGAATAAGTCACAAGGAAGGAGACAAAGATTCAAACTGTCAGTATATGCAGGACAGGATGTCAGCTCACACCTAAGAGCAGGCTTGTATTTTCTTCTGCTTTTAAAGTTCCAATATTATCAAGGGAATGGTATATAGAAAAAAAAAAATGTAGCAAGACAGCACGCTAAGGATAACTCCAGAGATGGTAAATGCAAGTCTACCAAACACATGAAAACAACTGCAAGGAAATAGCAGAATTTTTCAAACAAAGTTGCCTGGGGAGCAATTTTTCTATGCTTACAGTCAACTTCCAAGTGTGTTCCCTCTACTGAAGGGAGCATGTGCTTAACACATGTGCTGGCTCGGGATTAGGCAACTGACAGTTGTGGGTATTGCAGAATATGCTGACATTCCCAAGCAGCTCTACTGGAAAGGGATTATATATCCCAGTGGTATCAGGCTGAGAGAGAGCCTGGGAATAAGGACATTGGCACATGTGGGTAACGGGTCACATAAAACTGCAAGCTTTGGACACTTCTATTGCAAACGCTCCCCATCCCGCCCTCGTAACTCAGCTGCCGAGCCTAGGAGGAACAAAGGTCATTAATTGCAATGAAACCCTCCTCTCCAAGCAGCAAACCAGCCTTTCTGGCCACCAGCTGTACCAGCTCACCATGGAATCCCCGTGATCCCGCCGGACCCCTGCGAGTGAAGCAGGATGCTGCCTGCCCAGCTCCCGCACGGGAAGGCGGGCCGCGGTGCTGGCAGTGCTGTGCCTGGCGCCCAGCCTCTCCGGTCTCCACTGCACCGGCAGCTCCCCCTCTGACAACAGCGTTTTGAAGATGCCAGGGAAGAGGAAGCAATTTTGCCTGAGAAACATAACGTTGGAAGTCCTGACTGCTTCTGACCATCGCAGATCCTGCTGCGCTTTCCGCAAGAACAGTTCATCTCCTGGCCAAACTCCAGTTTGTGTAACTGCATTTATTGGGTAATTATACTTTCTTAAATTGTCCCAGCAGTTTCAATTTGCCATGGTGCTATTCACTTCCTTTCAAGACGCCATGGACTGTTACAGCGTGCTGACAAGCAGCTGTTATGTTTCACCCAAAAAGTGACTGCATGGCAGTGGTGGGTGAAAGCCATTCCTGTGCGTGCATCGTCTGCTTGCACATGGTACCGAGACTGGAAAATGCTTTGGGGTTCCTTAGGGGTGAGCAATGCTACAGAAGCCTAGGGTGATAATGAGCTATCAAATAACCCACTGCAATGGAGCTGGGATGTTGCAGGCAATCATTTTTTTAAATTGAATATAATCTTGTAAGAAGTTTCTCCCTCTGGTGGGTGAACAGAACACCATAGCTCAACAAAAATGAAGTGAGAATTATTATAAATTCTAGCCTGTACACTTAACACACACTAACAGCCACAATTTGACTGATTTCAACATCTGAAAAAAATAAACAATGCAGACAAGAGAGGTTGACAGCAAATGCGTTATTTGAAAACCTCTGTCCAGTCAGAGGCCACCACTGCACAGTGTGTTGCCCTACCTGCCCCCCATCATGAGTTCCACCCCAACATGAATTGGGTGCACCAAAGATCAGATTTTTTACATTCATTTGACAAGCCAGGCTCTTATCCTGCTTACCCAGCTTCTTACCCATGCCTTAAAAGGAAGTGTGAGGCAGCTATTCCTCATTTCCTCTACCAAACCACGGAGGAACCTGTAATATTAGGATTTTATTCAGAGAGGGATAAAACCTCTGTTACCATCACAGTTGCTAGCTAGCAAAGTAGTGTTTGTTGGCACCCCGTGAGTGCCCTCCAACAGCAGATGAGCATAGTTCAGCTCCAAGGGTGCTATCACTGAAAGATCACTTGGATCATAATTGACTTCTGTACAGAGAAACCCAGTGCCTGAAGCATCTCCAGGTTCACTGTCTCAGCTATTCATTTTAGACCGTCTTCTTCCCCCACACCTTTTTCTTGCCACATCATGAAATAGAAATCAAAGGAGATCATACTTCAGCTCTAACAAAAAACAAACCTGTGCAGAGATGCTTAAAGGTGTCAATCTCAAGCCTAAAAAAAACCAAAACCAAACCCAAACCAAGACCAAAAACAAACCACCAAGCAAAAAATCCAAACTCCTAAAACTGAAATAAAGAAAAAGAAACCGTGCCACTTTTAAGAAAAAAATATAAGGGTATTCTCTGGTGGCCTATCCAAGAAAGGAAGACTCCAGCTAATAAAATAAAAGATGCTGTCTGACCAAATGACTTATCTGTGTAGCCAGACATCTTAATATATAAAATCACTGGTAATATTCATGTCACACCATGAAACAGTAGATTGCACCTTCCCCAGACACAAACAAAATCCTGTGGCATGTCAGCTTTGCTATGGAAACAACTTGGTGTTATATACAATATTCATTAGAAGAGTGAGTGCTATTAGAGCTACATAACTGTAGCTATTAAGTTTCTAAGTTTCTGCTATTAATAGCATACTGATATACACATTTACATAAGATTATATCTTCCTTCTAATTATTTCCTAAGCTAGACTTCCACTATGAAATCAATCAGACTCCAAGGGAAGGTTTTTTGTTCATTTAAAATTTTGTCAGCCTATGACCTATGAAGGCAAATTTTGTTTGGCCTGTGAAGCACTGGCAATTTTGCTTTAAAGAAAACTTCATGCTCACAGACTGCAAACAAACACCAGAATTGATGACTGAAGCCCAAACATGCCCTGAAATGGTTATAGTCTTTCTTTTTCTTCAACATCTGACTGATTTTATCAAATTTTATCAATTTTATCTCAAGTATTGAAAGAGTTTTACCTGTCAGACTGCTGGTTTCAGCCTCATTGAGCAAGCTCAGGTAGAGCAAAACCTGCAGTATATATATATTATTTTTTTGTAAAATATGGTCCTGAGAAAAAGATGGTGATCTCATCTCTCCTGTAACCATGTGTAGGTCTCTGCCATCTGCTACTTTTGCATTACTGACTTCTTGAACGACTTGGGTAATGCATAGCACACAAACCCAGAGGTGAGCCTAGGGCAGGTTTAAGAGGCAGACCAGCAGTGAAACCTGTCAGGTAACCTCTGGACAAGCCTCTGGCACCTTGGCAGCTGTTGGAATTCCAAACAAATCATGAAATGATTCCTTTCGATTCAGAAATTAGGCTAGCAGGCGCGTTAGGGCCTGTCACTTCTCTCATTTGCAGACTGCTGTAAGATGAAGTTGCCTTCAGACTGATTAAGTCAGGTAATTTAGAAGATGAGCAAAATTCAAGAGCATTTTGACATCTCCAAATGGTCCGTTTTTCCTCACCGTTCCAGTGAGCAGCTCTACAAGCCAGGGACGAGTGCAGACTTGCTTCCCATGGCAGTGCGTGACTCCACGTGTCCCCAGGATGCAAATGCTAGCTGGAGCTCCTCCGGTGGCTGGGACATCATACCCGCTCCTGCCGCAGTTAATTCCAGGGCAGCTGCCATTCACACTGCTGCCTTTTCCTCCCTGCATGTTCCCATTTTAGGAAACCTTGGGTTTTCAATGCCTCTTTCTCCTACGGTTTTTATTTCTGGCTCCCCCAATATTTTTGGAGGAGGTTAGGACTCTGCTTCTCTGGAAGTTTAGCAGTACATCTCAGGGCCCTACAGCAAGGCAGCACAGAGCTGACATCCTCATGACCGTTGCCTTCCACCAGCTTCTCTATCAGTATGAATTTCATAAGTTTTTTGTAAGGTATGCTGGAACACAACAACCAACAATTCTCTGGCTGGCTTTCCCCTTACCTACCTAACTTGCTACCCCTAAAGTGAAAAGAGATTTTTCACATTACGCAAGAGCATAATGCGCTCTTGATTTTCTGATTTTCAGAGAAGTATGGAATCAAGTGTAACCAAATTCATCCTTCTAAATCTTTCTCCTTCATGTGTCTCTCATTAAAGTTTTCTTAAGAAAAAGTCTATTTCAAACATTAGACTTGGATTAGTACTAAAGCATACTAGTAGGATTTAGCAGGGAAACACCTACCAACATATGGAAAATGGGTGTGGTACTATCAAAACCCTGAGCTTACAGGTGGTTTCTGTCTAAGTGAAATAAATTTATCACTTGGTGAGACAGAAGGAGAGTTACATCAAAGATGGAACACAATCAGTTGCTTACAAAATGTAGGATTACCATATTCCCCTGAACATTTGCCTGAAGTACACATGCTACCAAAGACGTAGATTTTTAAAAAGAATTGGGTGTTTTTTCCTCTAATGATAGCTCCCCTCAAAGAACTAAAACAATGCTAGAATTAAACTGATCTAAATTTAAGTAAGTCTTTACCTTGTCATTAAGAATGTACTCTATATTTGCTGGGGAAATATAGAAACGACAGTGTATTGCCATCTTGAGGCTTGCTGGCAGAACTGCATGTCCAAAACAAAACACATTTGTTACCAGGCACAACAGTAATTTAGCCAAATGTGCCAAAACCATTATAAATCACACAGCATTAGCACCATGTGCTTTATCTGTATCTTTATGCCATGGACTCTGTAGTTCCTTTTCTGGCCTGGATATACTTTTAAAGAGGGAAACTCCCTTAACAGTAGAACTAAAATAAAAAAAATAAAAAATGCTATTTAGCATTCTAGATCCTGTAAGAAAGTGAATCAAGAATATTCATTTCATTCTTACAAGATAAATCTGCAGTTAAAGCTTAATTAGTAATACAGATTTCACAGATCCTTTAAATTACTACTCAAGTTCAGTTCAGCCCTACGGACTGATTCAGTTTAAGAAACAAACAAGTTACATTAACAGATTACCCCAAATTAAAACATGTAATATTATAAAAAATACAGGTACAGTTACGCATATTGCACATCTTAATACACATATGGTTATAACATAGGAGTGTTGAGGAAGCAAATGGCATATTTTCCAGACAAATGACATTTTGGTGTGGGTTTAAAAGGGTAAGAATCACCAAACTACATTCAAAGGTAGTAGCTGTGTAAACCCACCTTTAAACAAAATCTCTGTATCACAAACCTATACAATACTCTGGTACCTACAGAGTATGGTAAAATAAAACCTACAGTTGTCAAATACATAACCACTTTTTTTTTTTTCTTTTTTTTTTTTT
>VXBO01001297.1:338695-375582 GCA_013400135.1 Rhinoptilus africanus | reverse complement strand
CATAACCCCTTTTTTTTTTTACTTTTTTTTTTTTTTTTAATTAAGATCTACTTTAGAAAAGATTACTTGGAAAACACATGTCTGTTGATATTCCCACCCCTGAAATAGCATGGAATAGCCTCTGTTGAATTTACAGTCACATGGGAAGCGCCAAGTTGAAATCGTGAGGGGTGTGTGTATGTATACATATATATATATATGAGATTGATATATATGCTTTTAAGAGAGGTCAGAGAGATCTGATTTTGCTTGTTTGCA
Source organism: Rhinoptilus africanus (assembly GCA_013400135.1). NCBI lineage: Eukaryota > Metazoa > Chordata > Aves > Charadriiformes > Glareolidae > Rhinoptilus > Rhinoptilus africanus. The sequence goes on along the minus strand of VXBO01001297.1, from coordinate 375,324 downwards.
AAAGCAAGTACATCTATGGGGCTACTTACAAAGGGCTACTGGTTTACTAGGACTGCTCAATCTGTTTTTCTTCTCTTTTCTAAACAAACCGGCCTGTACTCAAACCACACAAATAGCCATTTGAAAGCTGCTGTTCTAACACCCACGGGGAAGTATATTTTCCCTGAGCTATCTGAAAGTCTTTAAGCCACCATGAAAAAAAAAAAAAAAAAAAGCCCCACTGCCAGTTACCTGTTTGGTTTGCAGGCTGCCAGCCCGAGTACCTGGCAGCCCCCGGGGGTCCCGTTGGCTTGAGGGCTGCAGCAGATGTGGCGCTGCTGGGAGCGGGTCTCACATCGGCATTTTCTTGGCGGGCGGGCATGCTCCTCGCCAAGGTGGCCGTAAAAGCAGCGGGCTGGGTAGCCTCCAGGGAATCACTGTACAGAAATGAAGAAAGAAAAAAATCAAATGCATCTCTTGCTAGAACAAGAGCATTTGTGAAAGGGAGATGCGGAGCCACATCTCTGCACCCTGGTGCAGGAGGGCAGCACCCACCACTCTGTCAGCACCAATGCCAGGGTGATCACCCCAGGAGAATGTTGTGGAAGTTACATTTTCAAGCTGTTTTTTAAGAACTGGACCTTTGAGTAATTTCTGCCAGAAGTCAATACGGACAACTAAATCCCCTCACAATTTCCATTTAAAAATAATTGAGTGTTGGCATGATACAGGTTAAAGCAGAACCCTTACTATAAATTTGGTACACTCCCAGGCTTTTTCAATACTTCCTTCTTTTGCAGAGTAGGCAAATACTCATACAGTCATACTATAATTGTAGATCTTAATAAAAATCATCAATCTAAAAGTGACTTAATGATATGCAATTTTCTTCTATAGGCCACTGCTCCCCTAAAACATTAAGTATTTTAAGAGCTCTAAGTTTCTAATTCATTAAACAACATGCACAGTATTTTATATTGCCTCTTTAGAGCGGTTTACAGCTGCTTTTGTATTTTAAGGGTTAGCAAAACTCTTTTAGTTATTTAAAAACATGCACGATGAAAACTGCACTTAATCACAATTTGCGTAGAGTGTAAGTAGCCACTAATTACATTGCAAGCAAGAAATTTTTTCATTTCTTATTTCCATAGGTTGTTCAAGAATAAGAAAGTTATCGTAACAAATTTTTTATGCAGTTTAACAGTATTTGTATAATGGGTATTTGCCTTTGGGAAGCTGAAAACAAATATTTCCATTAAAAATGTTCAAAGTAGAGAAGTAATTGCTAATGAAGGTCATTTGCAAACTAAGAGGATCACAAAAACAGGAAATTAACTCAACAACTTTGTGAAACACAGGCAAAACAATTCCAAATACATATTTTGTGCAATGTGGAGACCTATCAGTTAACACATCAGAAGCCTTCTTGTGTTTTTTTCTCTATTGAAGAAAACCAAATTTACAGCACACGTGCATTGTGCATATTTCACCAGGGTCATTCAGCAAATTATAGACTGTGCCAAGTTCATAAAGTAAAAATCCTTGGACTATTTTTACTTTACAGTTATTGCGCACACGCAATATTGCCTTGCCCATACCACATGCAAGAACTTGAACACACCATGAGGCCAAAACGCAAGTTCATAACCTTGATTTTTTTGTCTCTAGATTTACAGGGTTAATAATTGACGTATTTAGAATCTTTTTCTGGGTAAGGCATAAAAAAAGATTCACAGTTTAGAGAATTTATCTGAATGCTCAGTTTAATGAGTAACAGCTACTGCATTTGTAGGCTTTTGATAACAGCGGTAGCTGTGCCCAAGTGACGCTCTGATGGATTTGCTATACCCAGCGTGCACAAGCCCAGTGAAGCACAAAGTGAGACCTTTCGTTCTGTTACGTTCAAAAGTTAATAAACATTTAAAGGCATTTGTATAGTGCAAATTGAAGCATTTAAGGTGCACATTAGACTCCTTAAAGGCTTAGGACAGGAGTCTTTTTAACAACAGATTTTGAGGCAGTGGAGATACATAGCATAAAAGCACTGTTGCTGACTGAAAAAAAAAAAAGGATAGGAAGACATCCTCTGACACTAAGCAGCAGGCTCAGCAGTTGAAGATGAGGCAGCTTAGGACTGGTTTCCACTGTGAAAAAAGTGTTTGTCTGCAACTTCAGTGTCACAGAGATCTCCTTCTACACTGTTGAGTACATTTGACATAGAACCCATCAAACCCACTCCAGGCCAGAGCCCCATTACAACTTTAAGAATTCCTCAAAACACTCTCGGGTCCTAAAAAAAGAAAGAAAGTTTCATCCTTCACCATTCAAAACACTCATCACCACTTGTCACATCACTTTTCAAATCTAGCACCTCTTTGCTGCCTCTGACTCGAACATATAAATCATAAATCATCTGTCATAAATAAGAAAATACTGCTGAGCCAGCAGCTGTCTTTATGCAGAAGAGACTACTTAACAAGCACAAACGGATGCAAGACAAGCAAAAGGGTATCCTTCAGGCAGAAGAAGGATAGAAAAATGTAGAAACGGCTGAGGTGTGCTGCTGGCAAACTGCAGCCTTATAGTAGGGATAGGCGAGGAAGTACACTGACACTAGCCATAAGGCTAGTTGTAATGCCAATTTGTACTTCCACCATTGCCATTTTCATGGTTTAACGCTGAGGCTTGTGCATGACATGGAATGCTAGTTCTTGAAGCAACAGATTATTGGAGGCACTTAGGCATTCATTGAGAAAATGGAAAAACTGGAAAGACGAATCCTAATGACCCTGAACTAAAAGGCAATGACAAACCCAGCTATAAAGCCACCTGTGATTTTTGACCACCTGCGGCAACTTATGTGCCAGGAGTCTACTCTAGAGAGAAGATTCCCAAGGGAAAAACTTGAAGCAATCATTCTGACAGAGGGGATGATGCTGGCGCCAGGGCAAAACTTCTGACAGGTCTTGGATGCCCTTTGTAATTTGCGCCTGGTTCTTTCAAGCAAGAGTTGAATAAACTCAAGCTACAGCTAATTCCACAGGCAGGCTGCTACTGCGGCTTGGCAAGTCTCTCCAGTGCTATAGTGCTCACCTATGGTGGGCTGCAGGAAAAAGCGCAAGCGCCGGTTTTCCTGAATTACAGCCTAATCACACAGTTGCCTGGGAGCGCATGTGTGGTGTTCTCTGGAGAGAAAGATAGATCTCTCTTTCGAAGCAGTACTGTACCCTGGAGACGTTCAACTTTTTAAGTGCTAAACTTGATCAAATTCATGCCTCAAAATTAATTCCTCAACTTTAAACTTTATGTTCTTCTACACTGAGAAACACTCAAACTTTAACTATTTTTATCCACTTTCATAAATATAGCTATGTATCTTTTCAGAAGCACACTTACCTTCTACAAAGTGGCTGTACAATGACCACAATTAGCCCTACTAGTATTTTGTAACTCACTAGGATGTTGCACAATGACAACCTAAGATCGATTATCTAGAAAATACATGGTTTGAAGAGACAAAAAAATATATAAAAATTCAAGAAAATTAATAGATTATGGAAGACAGCTCCCATCTGCTTTCAGTGTCGTCACTAGAAAACTGAAGGAGTAATGATAAACCTTACGTATTTACCAAGTTCTGCCTGAGTGCCTTTCTCAGACTTCCCAGATGACACTCAGGTCAGGTTCAGGTCAAGCACATTTTGATGTCAAAACACTTGTATTGTTATTAATGACAAGCCTACCTTCTAACTCTACCTTTAACCTTTAAACTCTGTTTCATATCTCTTAAACGATTCCTCCTCCATCTGTTGAATATTTGCAGAAAAACCTAAAGTTTTCCATGATGAAAACTAACGTAAACAAGAGTTACATCCATTTTAAGAAAGACGATGTTGTTTGCAAGATGTGATGCTCTGCTGTCAAGCTTTGGACAAGGGGTTTCAACACTGCAAGAACAAAGGAACTGTGGAATGCGAGCCTGACTGACCCAGAGTCTTGTGTCCTGAAAACCCACAATGTGTTTAATTAATAAGTTATGAGAAGATTAATCAAAATAACCCTGGAAGTGGGTTGCAAGGGAAACAGATTGCAAAAACAGTCCAAGAAAAAAGTCCAGCAAAGAAGTGAGCTGAAGACACCTCTCTATCTTTGACATATTCTAGTACATACATGACACACTCTCCTGAATTCCCATGGAGGATAACTCCTACTGCACAGTGCAGCCCTATGTCTAAGGGCATGTACAGAAAAGAAAGGACCTCCTGGAGGGCCAGTCTGAGACCTGGGGACACACACAGGGCTCCAGTGCCAGTGCAAACTTTATCCAGAGCTTACAACAGGCCCTGCAGATTTATCCCCTCTAGATCAACAAAAGCCCTGTGGAAACAGGCAAAAGGGACTAAAAAGCAAGTAATAATTCCTCTGCTATTCCTCCTCATTTTCCTCCCCAAATACCAAACACTGTATTACACCCTGCTTTCTGGTGGGAGGACAGGGAGAAACACTCATTTGCCAGATGACTGAGCTGCTTGGATGCTACAGAGGTATGATGGGCAAGGAACCTGTGGGGAGGGAATGTGTCCAGGACACAGGCGAAATGCGTACTAGCTTTTCAGAGTCCACTCTGGGATATTTGCATCCATACCACATCCCCTTCCTTCCCAAAATCAGGTGCATCAAGACAAGGCTGAACACATGTAAAAGAAATTTGCACTGCAGATGTATTCAGAGGTTTTGAGGGCCCTCTCTCTCTCCCCAAAAACCAAGAGAAGAAAACCACACAGCCTGGGGCTACAGACACCTAAACCTCACTCCATCCTTCCATGGAAATACCTACATAATGCTGCCTAGAATTTCTTCACACACACTTTAGAGAGGATAACTATGTGTCATGCTGTTATTAGCCAAAGGAGAAGCTATGATTCTAACTGAAAATGAAATACAGCTTGTTGTCGTGTAACTTCTAACACCACGAAAATAGTAACAAGGGCCAAGTCTCTCACACTTTCCCAAGCAGGTTCAAGAGGTCTGGGTGGACTTTTTCCTCATGCAAGCTCAAGATACCAGACTATCCATCTATAAACATCATCACTTGAGCCCCGGCTCAGTCTGGTATATCAGTATTTTCCTAATAGTTCTCTGGATTATAAATGACATTTTAACTCCCACTTGTTGTCCAGAATGACTGCGTGAGTCAGAAACAAGTCCCCTGTGGTCTGAGGACGCCTGCTGACAGGAGAGGTCATGTAGTATCTAAGAGACAGTCTGCAAATGCTTTCTTCAGATGGCCAGGAACTCTGTGAGGTTATTTTCCCTTAAGAACACTAAATCTTTAAAGACAAAAAAGAAGAAAAGATGTGAGCAAATCAATCCTCTTGGTTTCTGGCACAACCAAGGGAAATATGATAGCCTTGATTCTGCTTTATGGCTTCCAAACACAGAAGACTTCTCCTGCATTACACATTGCTGCCTGTTGGTTGCCTGTTAACCCCGAGAAGGCATCAAGCATACTTGCAGGAACCTGAATAAATGGCTTCTAAAATATAGACACAGTGCCCGATATAGCACTAAAAGGGGAAAAAAATACAAACTTTGCAACTTCAAAGTAAGGAAAGAATGGTTTGTCTGCCCTAAGACCAAGTAAACTGTAACACAGATGCTTCTCTGAAGCTTTACAGCAAGATAAAACTTCAATCTCAGATCTCGATTTCTTGTTTTAAGCTATGTTGTTTAAGTCGTACACATCACATGATGTATTTTGTCCAGTATCAAAATAAGCATTAGCTGAAGACACACATAGGAGACCAGAAAAAGCCAGGTATGAGAATGATGCCAAACATCATGAATGGGGGAAATACACATCCCTTTTTGCAAGGGCTTTCTGTTGTGACAATAGTGAAACAGAAGAAAAGAAATACCAAGTGCTGACCTTGTACCCACCCCTACTGCACACCCATGGTCTCAGCTTTTTAAAAATGTGTTTACGTCTCCTGTTAACGTAGCAGTGTCCTAACAACTTGCAAGAAAGAAGAAAATACAAAATACAAGAATAAAAAGAAAGAGCAGAGAAAGTCGTGTGGGTGGAGGTAGTTCCATATCAAGTTACAGTGAGGGCGTATGTAATCCTTCTGTAAGCACTGCTCTGCACAGAAACAATTCAAAGCATCTTTCGGAATAAGTATTCTCCCAGAGTCAAGACCAGTGTTTATCTCACAAGGCCAGACTATCCTCTTTTCAAGTAATTGTACGTGGCAGAGTATCAGGTAGAGAAAGTAAAAGCCACGTCAACGCCTATTCTTCCTAGCCTGTTGCAAAATTTCACAGAGTTTTTGCCATGCGATTTAATTTTAAGGCAGAGCTCCTATTCAAGACCTTCCAATTCTTGGAAATGCAAGATATAAAATACATCATTTCCTTTGCTGCATATATGTAGTTTGTCAAAAAACAGAAAACCCCATAAAGTTAAGGCTATCTCCATTGCCATCAGGATGAACACTTAGCTTAGTGAAAGATTGCATGGCTGTTATACAAAAAAAAAAAAGTCAGTTTCTGAGGAGTCTGGTAGAAAATACGTGGATTTGCAGCACCACTTCAGGCCTGTGAATAACAGATATGAACTCCGAAAAAGGTCAAGTTCTCTGTCAGCTACCCAGTACAGAGCAGTTTAAGACAGCCAGCTTCTTGGAAGAGATACAGTGAAGTAGGAGGGATAAAAGGGAAATATTACTGGAGCAACTATACTGCACAACAAAGTCGAAACCTGCTTTTGTTATAGCTACAACCTTCTTGAGGTTTTTCCCCAGAGATAATGGAAACAAGCCTAACCTACCTCGGTAAAATAGATTCATTACCTTTTCATGAAAGTTATACAAGGTAGAGGCAGAAAACAAAACCCCCAAAGTAGTTTAAACTTATGTACTTGGCTTTCTTGGTTGAGACAGTTGTTTTTTGAACAAGTTTTTCTACTATTCATTGTTGTATGCTCATCTCTTTAGTTATGGGACATAAGATTTCATCTCCCCTTCCTAAACAACTATTGTGTTGTGGGATGAAGTGAGTTGCCACTTAAAATAATTTTTCAGCATTACTTTTGTGCAAATACTACATTCTATCATTAGATGCACAGTGACGCAAAGACATTTTAATACCTAGTTTCTTACACTCATTGGATACATTTCTCTCAAATCTATTATATATTTCCTTTTTTTTCTGACATAATTGATTGTGTTTGGTTGATCTTTGTTGAACTTAAATGAAAATATGTACTTAGTAGTTTGTAAGCATAATTTGCTGTCTTCTATCTCTTTTTCCTAGATTTCTCAATAGGGCTTGTGCTCCTTTTTTCACCAGGATGAGGCAGCACAAAGGTTCCTTTCTATGGCTCCATCTACTGGCAACCCCTTCCTCCATACGAGTGCTGGCAGCTCAGGATGATAGTAAGGAAAACAGAAATCGTTATCCTGGTATGTTATAGAAACATAGAATTGCCTAGGTTCAGATCAACACCCGTTATTTTAGTAAAAATCCTTCAAAAATGCGATTTATGCATAACATTCTCAGACTACAGTACTGCCACATCATATTTCCCAAACTTTAGGTCATACCCTATATTTAGGATGTCCCTAACAGCCCGAAAATCACATGCTTCCTGCACGGCCTTATGCCACTGCCTGCATGCATCAACCTGAACCAGGATAACCTGGCTATTGCAAAGGTTTAAGAGAAAATTCATCTTTCACAAGTTTAGAAATAATATTTTAAATCCCCTGATAATCTGGGGATGTTTATTTCAACTTGATACATCAAATACTGATAAGGTCTTTGGGGCAGGCTTATATGGTCTCCGTATTCCCTGCATACTTCCTGGCTCCCGGCGCATCTCTTTCCAGGATGAAAAAATTTCTCCATTGCTTGCTGTCTTTCCCTATGGGCAGTCCCACGTACCCACAAGGGACAGCAACTGGACAGAGAGAGTTTGGGAACCTCAGCTTTCTAACAGAAATAAGCGTTTGCATTTCCAAAAATAAACCGTCAAAATGAGGAGAGTTTCTCCCAGTACGGTGAGCAACCGATGGGTAAACACAGAGCTGGTTTCAGAGTGAGGAAGGGGTTTGGTTCCAGTCTTGAAACAATCTGCCTTCACTTGCAGCTTATGCCATAAACAACGCACATCAGTGAGTGAAGGAAAAAACAGAAAAGGGAGGTCAGAGAATTCATTTTCACCACCATTATTGGCTCTACTAAAGTACTAACAAACAAACACCACAGCTGAAGAATAGTCTTGCTGGCAGGTTATTGTGGACTCCACCCATGGCGCACAGGTATCAGACCTCCTGGAGAGGTTTTCCCTTTGGATGAGCACATAAAAAAATTTCCTCCTAAGTATCATTAGTGTCAGGAAGAAAATTAGTTTTTAAGGTTGCATTATATCACTATAATTCTGTTAATTTTTGTGGGTTTTTTCATTTTAAAGCACATATGCCACAATGCTGAAAAATTGGATGCAACTTCAGATTGTCTGTTGGTGTCTAATAACTCCATTTCCCCTCCCCAAAGGTAGGGCTACTTTAGCCTTTTTTAGTGGCTGAGGTCACCTTGGAAGCCATGAAACAGGAGGGAAAGATCTAAACCTTCTTACTCAAAGGTTTTACTTCTTACATCAAGTGTATCTCAGCTCTACTTATAATTGGGTCTTATCTCTAGAAAGGTTTTACTTTTGTGAAAATGCAAATAAGTACACAAACCCCCACAAATTACTTCTTCCTTAGCACAGCTTAATACATACTGTCCTGTAAAATAATCAGATTTCTGCCTTTGAGGCTGAAGCCCATTACATAAAAGCAGCTTTCCATAGTGTTAACATAGCTGTGGTCAGGAAAGGAGAACAAAAAGTCCTGTGCACTGAACAGAATCAGCAGTGGAACAAAGGGCCTAGACAGCAAATAAGTTTTAAAATAGTTATTTGCTGCACCACATGCCAGTTACTTGATTTTATACATTAAAAGCAAGCTTTGAAAAATAGCAGCTCTTTGTTCCCGGAGCAGCCTTGCAGCCTAACACGCCGCTTACTTGCTCAAGGAACTGTTGGAAATCATTCACTTGGATAGAGGTTTCAAGCCAGAATATCTCGTTTATTCTCCAGCTGGGCTTTTGGAGTGACAGTGCCTCCCTCGGAGGCCCACGATGCAAGATGAACAGCACAGTGTGTCTCGGAGGGGCACCTGATGCCAGTGAGGAAACCCTTGCTTACCATGGTGAACTTGCATGACCATCAGCAGGACCAGGGTGCAGATTAGTTCTGCAAAGAGGTGAAAACCAGTAGGATTTGGGGGTTGGTGATTGCGTGCCAAAGACCGCAACAGGCAGGCTGCTTCAAGCATGCAAGAGAACAGAAACATGCTTTGAAGGAGAAGCCAGTTTCTTGTGAGTCCTCAGTGACAACCACGTGCCGCACTCAGACAATACCTCTTGCTCTTCTGCAACTCCAGAGCACTTGTGGACTTCCTGGAGGGCCCGATGGCCTCCAGAGGAGGCTTAGTGACAGGCGTGATGAGCAGGGCATCCAAGAGCGAGCGGTAGACACTAGGGTCGGAGAGTCTAGCAAGCGTTTAAAAAGACCACGTAAACAAACTAGGTGACCAAACAAAGTTCAGGTTGGCTGGGACCACTGGAAATCCAAAGTCCCTTATGAAAAGCCTCTAAATTCCGTAGCAGTATGGAAAATCTGAACCTAGGATAACTGATGTAGAAATTATAATGTATAAATAAGCAGCCCCCAAAGTGGAGGTCACTCACCACAGGTGTGTGTGAGAAGAAACTTTTTTTTTATTATTTTTACTATTAATAAAGTAAAACAGATAATATTTTGAAACTAGTGTTTATTTCATCTTTTTCTCGTCCTTTTTTAATTTCTGCTTTTGTGTATGATTTATAATGTACATAATATATTAGTACATTAGGACAGTTATATAATTTAGAAATACATAAATATATTGGAGATGCACGCTTAACATTTTTTCACTGATATGGGTGCATGAATTGCAATTCAATAAAGACTTAGATGCAATTCACAAGAGTTCCTTTCTTCAAGCATCCAGAAGTTACTTAAAGATGCAGATTATTCTTTGTCACCCATGCAGCATAATTTTTTTTTGACAGTTAGTTTACTGATCGAACCATGAAACGGATATCATGAGGATCAGAAAGGTAGAATTACTCACTAAAGGAGAGAGTAACAGTCTGGAGTTAAGATAAAAATAGGGCATGAGAGCCCTTGGACATATTCTAATGACTTGCCTACCACGCTATTGTGACAGAGCTGATTTTGCAACACTGCCAGGAACCGATTAATCTTGTGTGAGCTTGAACTTTCTTAAATCAAGCCATAAAATGTTCCATTTAAATGTGATGTCTACCTGGCCCGGACAGCAATGGCAGCAGACACGGCAGCAGCAGCCATGCTCTTAATTTTTGATCTCTGCTTGAAAGGAGAAAGAACGGGAACAGGAGCAGGTCCTAGCTTCGTCAGACTTCCCAGTGGACTTTCCAGCAGTACTTTTCTAGCACAGAAGCTTTGAGGCAACAGAGGAGAAAACAGAGAAAGCAGAAAAGACTGACAAAGACACAGTACAATACTGAACTACATTGACCACTAGAAAGTTATGTCACTATAGGTTCCCAGTTCACAAAGATGTCAGGCAATGTGTTAGCAACTTGAATACTAATGTAGAAAACAACAATTTTGATTTCATCCCCAAATAAAACCTTCTTCTCACCAAGACAGGATTCATCATCTATCAGTCTTCAAATTTCCCATCCCAGAGTCTGCCTTGCAGCCCTCGGTCATTCCCACTGAACTCCAGGGCACTCCACGTGGATCCATCTAAGTCCCCATGGTGCTGGCAGAAAGAGCCCTGAATATCATTTAGCTTCTCTTTCTCATAATAAACAATAAAGATGGAAAGCTTTGGAATATTTGTTGATATAACTTCAATGGATCTATTTTTAGCCACCATCTGGTGTGCTGCTCACCCCCTTTTCATTTTCCCTAGTTATTAACTGGGCTGGGAGGAATGCAAACAGTCAAAAGAAAAAAAATGAAACAAACATACTGGCTCCAAAATTGTTTCTACAATGGCGAATCCATAACCCATGCTCTTTTTTAAAATTTCAATACTATCCACAGTATTGCTATGTATAATTTTTTAAAATCATTTCAGCAGTGAACAAAACACTCCAAACACTTACGCAACTATACTTCACACCACTTCTTGGATTTAAATGCAAAAATGCTGCCTGAAAACCTTGCTGACACCTAGCAGTCTGTTGTAGATATACCTTAAAAGATTTACCTTGTATGACTTACAGATGATTCAGTCTGACAGCTTGAGATTTTACTGAAAGAATTTGTTTCATAAGTAGGCAGAGATGCATCATGCCTGCCCAAAAGCAGTGAGAGAAGAGAAGCCATTAATCAAACACTTATTACACTTCTGGTAATGTTAACTAAAGCTTAAGAGGAGTTCATTTAAGGATTTTTAAAAGCTCTTGTTACCCATAAAAGAACCCCAACAGGTATGGTTTAATATCCCCAATTGTTAATTACTGAGGTAAGCACTTTGTACTGGTAAACACTATACTCTGGATGTCCTGTCACTGCAAAAGTTAATGCTTGTATTCTCCAAAAACTTCAGGTTTCTGGACAATTGAAAAATAGACATTTTATAGCAAGGGTGACTAACCCCTGAAAGCCAGGTGAATAAAATGTGTATTATCAAAGAATCATACATTAGCAGTATGATTCTTTGACCACACATACACTCTGCTACGCCCTCCCCCAAAAACTTTTTCCAAGCTTTAACACTATATATTCACCCCACGACACCAGCTTTTCAGAACAAAGTCACCTTCCAACCGAATCTCCTACCCATAACTGGTTTCTCCACCTAAGGACCACTTTAATTTTTGAATTATTTTTTAAACGTTTGCCTAAAAACTACTTGAATTTCTAATTGCAAATTTAAGGCAGCTGGCTCAGGTGTACCTGGCAGGAGTGGGAGGCAGCCCGAGGGCCGTTTCCACCAGTGGGGCTGCAGAAGGTGGCCACCCGGCCGTGGCAGTGGGCAGGAGGGGCTCAGGGGTCTGCGTGGCCACAGCGCATGTTGCGGGGAGAGGAGACGATTTATCAGCTGTCAAAAAGCTTGCTGCCTCTGGAGCAGGCAACTCCGCAGTTATTTTCCTAGTTGATGTTAATTTCACAAGTAATTATAAAGAGACAACGTACAGAGAAGAAATTTCTCATTTGATTAAAAATACCACACAGTAATGGACAACTCTTTCTAGCTGATGTTCTTGCGTCTTTCCTAAGAAGGACAAGCGAGTAGCCCATGATGGTTTTTTTTTTTTTATTTCCCTAGGAACCAAAACCTCATCCCCAAGGAATCAGACCATGCTGAAACTGGTTCTATGGGGTATTTTTACAGATGAAGCTTGAGAGCTTAGAACAAGGCTTGTTTAACCACAAACCCAAAGTATTTGGGTGGTTTAAAGTGATTACTCAATGGAGAGCACAACCAGTATATTAGAAACTCTACCTAATGTAAGTAGATGCCACTTCAGACACTGTGGCTACTTGGCTGCTGGTATTTAAAACCTGAGCAATTGCAGGGGGACGAGGTACGCACTTGGATAAGGCTTCTAAAGGGTTCTCAAACAGAAGTTCTCTGAACTAGAAGGAAAAGTAGCATTCACCACTGGAAAGCAATATTATTCCCCCATATTTTACTTCCTCTTGATTGTCACCAAAGCAAGAAAACCATCAAAGATCTGACAGTTTTAGTTCAGTCAGTCTGAGGTCTCCTCTTCTCCCCAGCCTGACTCTTATGTGCCAATTAAATGAGCAACTCCTATCTTTTCATATTCCCTTTTGCATGGTGACTACAACTGAGGGAAGCTGTTTAGGAAAATCGGCGTAGAAATGTCAAACTTGCCAAAACGAAGATCTGGCTGAGCTGAGGAAAGTACAGCAGCAGTTGTAAAATTTCACAACAAAACGGGTATGTAGAGATTATACCCCTTCCTGGAGTTGCCCTCAAGTTCTCCAAAACTCCATACAGCATCCTTGTGAAAATGGTTTATAAGTCATAAAAAGGGCATTGAAAAGGCAAGGAGAAGGGGAATAAATCACACTGGGTATATGCTCCAAAGGGAGAGCAAGCTGACTCCAAATCTTATTCATACATACACCCTCATTGTATTTCCATTTTTCACTTGCTTTGGCAGTAGCTAGAAAAGGAGTAAGAAATTACTCTCAGAGATTACAATTTCTGCAGAGAATATTCTTGGCTGTTCGCTAATCAGAAAGTACTCAACAAAAAATCAGGATTAATACCTGCTATTTGATACTAAGTCTCTGTATTTATGGCTATCAGCAATAATTCCATTAAAAGAAAAGATAAAAGTAGGTCTGTATGACTGTAAAAAGCATGTATATAAAAGAGCAATCTAAAGACTTGCTGGCACTGGATCTGCTTTATATTAGTTATATATTTCTCAGGAAGTGCCAGATTCTGTGGTTTACGTGGTTTAAAGTTGCCAGGATGACTTTTTAAGATGACTTTTTGCAACTTTCTGGAAAGGCTGTAATTGCTTTTAGATATTTTACTGTTAAACTTCCAGGAGGACATTGCATATATGAAATTGAGCAATAGTACACCATAAATTGCAGTAGTTGGTTATATTGCCATATGACTAGTGTAGGCTTTCAATAAAGAACTAAAACTACCGAAAAAAAGCATTATGGTTTATATTATGAAGTCTGCCTTACAAGCAGTGAACCTAACTTTAATCCAGTAATCAAATCCAGATCCTTCATACATTTCACATAAGTTCCTTCTCCTTCTTGGTGGTTCAGTAGTGGGTGGTACAAATCACAGAGCTCCAGCCAAGAAAAGACTGAGCCCATTAGGAAAATAAAGACCTGTGCCAGTCATCGACAACAAATGCAGGGCTTTAGTGACAAAAGCAAGTCTACTGACCTTTGGATGGCCCAATACTGTTTTACTGAAAGTCTGATATGGCATGCACCAATTGCTCCATATGGATTTCTGACAGCTGCTATTTCATAAAAAAGGAGTTTTAGACATGAGCTTTGGGTGTATTCCCCACCCAAAAGAGTGAGAGAGTGTTATAAAAGCAGCACTATCGGCTCAGTAACAAAGCAATAAAACCAAATATAGTTGATGCAATGATGACCTCTCATTTCAGGAGAGAAACAAAACTACGAAGCTTTGTCAAATAATTTATGTTCTCCTTCCCACACTGAATGCTAATCCTTCCTTCTTCAGCTCTGCAGAAGCTGCTCAGATTTCTGCCCTTCTTGAGTAGAAAATACTCACTGGCTACTTTCATGACTATTTGTACAAATACTATACTTTGTCTCTCATGCTGAACCACCATGAACATAGCTGTCCTTTCTGATTTCCTGTGGCTTTTTAAAGCTGCTCTCTTGCTACGTCAATTTTGTCAAATAATACACTTAGAGCCATAGGTCTTGAGTGAGAGCAGAGTTAAATTTTGTTTCCCTGGACACAGACACAGAGCTAGGATTTAGAAAGAACTCCTTGGTACTCAGGAACACAGTAGTTGTAGCAGTACCCACAGCTCAGTAGGTATAATCATACTAGACTTTCATTGGTAGAAATGAAAATCAATTATTGAAGGAGTACTTTTCCCCCTGGCTTTTTCATTCTAGGTTTTCTGCTTAAAAAAAAACCCAAAACAAAACAAACAAAAAACCCAAAACAAACCCCCAACAACACCATGAATGTTGCCGTACACCTTTTGTGTGTATTTTTCATTTTTGGTGATTCGTAACTACTCTTTCCATCTACTCCCAGGGATTTAAGAGAACATGCTGCTGAAACCATCACAACCAAATCTTCTTTCCTGTGTTCGCTCAAACCAAAGGTTACCACGAAGGTACTGGCCTGTTGTCCAAGCAAACCTCTGTCATCACCCACCATCCCTTCCTGACTAATCTCATGCTAGCTCATGAAGGTATCCTCTTCTCCCAGACATCAAAAACCTTCAAAGGACACTGCAACAAAACAGACTTGATGTATTCTGTTGTGAGGTTTTGCCTCATCTCTCTCAGCTGGTTGAGACTATTGCTTTAAAGGGGAAACTGTCAATCCCAAATCTTAGTATTTGATTTCCAGTTGCAGAAAGCCCACACAAATATGGACAATAGCATATTCCTGTATGTTTTCCACAAGGACGGGTCTCTGTCCAGGGGCCTGGCAGGACCAGGTGCTGTTTCTTTTTAAAGGAGCAACTTCGTTTTGTGTTATAGCTTTGTGCTTGTGCAAGTGAAATGAACACTAGCTACCTGGCATTAAAAAACAATCCTGCACTATGAAACACGAGCTATCAGAAAATGTTATTGACCTTCAATAATAGCATCATAACCCTCCAAAGTACTGTCACTGCCCTGTAATCAAAATTGCTGTCGCTGCCTAGTACGCACAAAAGACCTCCAAAACATCACCAGCCTGACAAGACAAGTGCCAGCAAAGCTATAAAAGGCCAATGACAGGAAATTTGCCAGATAATAATCTAGTTTTCTTTGATTGCATCACAGCACAGTGTTATGAATGAAATAATCCACTTTTAAAAAAAGTTACTCTACTGAAAAGTTACTACACCCAAGTGACAGTGTGGACACCCAATGACAATGTACCGACACGCACTTAATATCGTGTCTTATTTTAACTAGCATCCACAAGACTGTTTATGAACCTGTTCAGCTTTATTTTCTCCTTCACCCTCCTACTGTCTCCAGGAAAATCCCTAGTCACGGCAGATTAATAAGTTTATTTTAAGTGAAAGACAGACAACTCTTTCTCCCCCAAGACAGACAAATCTAGGCTAGAGCAATATATAGATAAATCATGAACTGAATCAAAACCCCCTCTGAATGGTTTACCTCCCAGGAGCTGCTGCGACAATGTGTTCAGAAAGGCTGGGAGAGGGGACACTGCCAGGGGAGGACTCTGCTATCGGCAAAAGAGCGGCTGCAGGTTCTGGTCTAGCACCATTTTCGCTGCATTCACAGTAATAAAACCAAATGGAGACACACGGAGAAAGAGATTTTTAATCCACATTGAAAGTAGTATGCTGAACAGGAGGCGCTGTGCATGAAATGTTAGTACATTGGAAAAAAACCAAACAAACCACAAAAACCCAAACATGGAGTTTATGGCAAAATACAGATAAAGATAAAATGAAGCACTTAGGAAGTGCTACTCTTTTATCAAAGATTGAGAAGTATCCTGTTGCTTATAAACTCAGAAAGCAAAGTAATATTTTATATTTACAAAGATGGAAGACATATTTAGTATTACATTATGTGATGGAAAACATTTAGAAAATACTGGAAAAGAAACAGACGCAAGTGCTAGTGGGATTCACTTCCAAAGTTTTATGCACTTTTTGCTGCAACTTTTTTAGGGTGTTAGTTTTGTGAAGGCTACACTATGTGTTTCTCAACATTTTTTCATATCCTTTTTTTTTTTTTCAGTTGTGATAGGGGGAAAAAATATCTAGAAAACATTGTCTTAAAGCCCTCTACTTGAAGAAAAGTACTCACCAGATATCTCACTGTAATACACAAAAATAAAAGTAAACTATGAGGTGGAGAGTAGCCACAGGAATAGGCATGTATATATACATATATATGTGTGTGTATATATATATACACATAAAAATATTAGCATGCAGAATGAAGTATATTAATAAAGTAGGGAGCCTTAAGTGCTGAAAATTATTCAACAGACTTAGGAATGACCAGGGAGCAGACCTCATAGGTGGTAAAGGTGTGGATGGAAGTTCTGGTACAAGTGGCATCTCCAAAGTCTGGGCAGCTACGGAGTTTTTATTCAGATTAATACAGGTATCCTAAGCTCCAGCTCCATTAGGTAGATCTACAGGTTTGCTTTACAGATATTTATGACATGGCGGGGGGGTGGGGTGGGTGCAGAATAAATATATGATTTATGACAGGTTGTTTCAGGACTGACCAAAAAAGGGGCAAATATTTTCCAGCGGCTATGGAAAAAAAACCCAGACACATCTTCACTCCGGACAATGAACTGAGGATAGAGTTTAGGGGCAAAACCAAATCTGTACATGTTTGCCCAAAGAAGATGGCTAAAAGTGAACATCTAAAACATACTTGGAAATAGGGTGCTGCAGAATTAGAATTAATCAGTTACTAAAACACAGAAATAACATAAATGCTAGACTTTGCCTACGCAAGCTTAAAGTAACTGGTTTAAGAGTTGCAATTTACACATTTCGGTGACTGCTTTCTATTTCTTTTCAGCAGCTGAAAAGAAAAATCTATTTTATCCACAAAATATCCCTAGTGGGTTACAGTTTTTGGATAAGCAATAATAAAAAATCCACAGGGCATTTGTCTTGGACACTGTCTGACTGAAAAGTTGAATATTATTATATTGGGATATTTATCTGTAGATTACTGACAGAAGAGAAATTTCTATATCATCGTTTGCCACATTCATCTTTCTCAGTGATCTCGTAAATGCAAGCTTATTAATTTATATAAAAAAAACCTCTCAGAATATTTTATCAAAGATCAAATGTATGCTGGGAATCGACATGAGCTAGGGCATGTTATCCACATGCAAATGGAAAAGCAGTCCATTGTTTTGGAAACAGTAACAAAGTCCAAAATTTAACGTCAATAAGTGTTGCATAATAGGGATATTGGACAGAGATGACATCTTTAAAGCAGTAAATGAAATTCATTTCACGCGTTCATAAAACATTTTTGGAATTGGTGATTTGTTACTATGAGTTTATAGAAAACTAATAATTTTTGTAGCCTTTCTCATACCATTCCCATATCTTCAATAGACAGAATCTATGACTATGTATGTTTAATTTTCATCAAAATAGAGGTTTTATACTTCACATTATTTAGAGAGGCTTTTTCTTCCATTTCTCGCTAAAGCAACTCACCCTTGAATGGGATAAGAGATGGTAAGGCAGATAAACATAATAGTAAGTTAAATATCAACGTGAAGATATTCTCATTACCTAGGGATGTCTACAAAACATAAAAATATTTGAAGATCAAGCCATTCTGCCCTTATTAAGAAAACTTTACAGAGTCTAAGCTATAACCTTTCACTTTTCATTGCACTGATACCCTCTGAAATTCCCGTTTTCCTTTCCGTTTCTAAAAAATTCTTTAAACGCAGCAAAACAATTTTCATACACTACTTCACATTCCTACTTTAATATGCAGTATTATATCAAACTATTATATTGTGGTGTATGTGCACTCAGTAACACACTTGGGTTTAGTAACACAGTACTCACGACCAAGTTATGCGATGGTGGGGGGGATAAAATTGATTGGCACTTCTTTTCAAATAGTCTTTAGTGAAATTATTGAAGTGAATATTTCCCCCTGCTGTCCCTAAGGAATTAACCCAAACGGTGTGTAAAACGTGATATGCCTTCGTCCATCATTACCAGTGCAAATCTATTTGTACTTGATGCTGTGCATTGTTAGGCATCTACATTGGTGATTGTTAGTGTTAGATAACTTGGCTATTACCTGAAGTCTCCATTTTCTGTTTGGCTTTTCCTAAAGACAAAATGACAAATACCATAAGCTACTGCTGTACTGTGTAGCAGTATAAACCATCTGAAAAGGAAACACAAGCTTAAAATGCTTCCAAAGGTCTCTCTATTCCTTTCAATTTTCCAAGTTGTGCAATAAAAAAAAATCGAACCCCCCAAAGTATGTAGCA
Source organism: Rhinoptilus africanus (assembly GCA_013400135.1). NCBI lineage: Eukaryota > Metazoa > Chordata > Aves > Charadriiformes > Glareolidae > Rhinoptilus > Rhinoptilus africanus. The sequence continues at coordinate 356,503 of VXBO01001297.1, read as the reverse complement.
TCATTTACAGCGGACGTCGATGTGTTCACAGGACCATTTCTATCAGAAAAATGTGGTCACCTGTGCAAACTACGAGTCAACTACAATGGTTCTCATTAAGCAATTAGAAAAGATTAGGCTTTTATACATGCTTCACAATTCACCTTTGAAGGTTTGAAACTTCTCTGATTCAATAAAGTGTTGCAAAAACCAAGAGCAAGTTTTACTTTGTACAATTCCTACTTCTGTAGTCCCCCAAAAGGTCAATCATTTTATTGATATCTGTAAATCTCGTGTCGATACTGACAACACAAACACATACCCCATTTTTAACATGATCGGGAACTCAGTTACTGTGATAGTTTTGTACAATTCAGATTGTTTCTACTATGCAGCAGATATTTAATTGTTTCTTTTACTATAATCTGTGAAGGTGCAATGAAATTACAGCTCAGTGCACGAGACTATTCAAGGAGTCAAGAGAGACTCAAAAGAAAAACAGACAGAGCTAAGATAAAAGCAACTTTTATTAAAATACTCTTCAAGCTAGAGAAAGCATAAATTAATGAATGTGTAGCTACTATAATACATTATTTTACAGGAGAACCATAGGGCCATGAATCTGTTACAAACGCAAGAAAGTCTATGAGCTTCACTCTGTAATAAATAAATACTACTGTTTTATCTTGTTCTGGTTAGAGGATGTGTTAAAGCTCTTACAGGTACACAACAACATTCCGCCCAGGTTTTTTTTTTTTTTAAGTTTTCCATAATATGAACATATTACTAGTTAAGCAGCAGAACCTTTATATTGAGCTTGCACTTTGATTCACAACATTGGATTTTTTATTATTATTATTATTTATTTTTTCTTTGCTCAAAAGCAGTCTGTCTTCTTGTTCTACTTTGTGAAACATTTACAACCACTCTAAAATTCACCTGCTGGAAACCTAGTGAAATCTAAGATAATTATCCTAGTAAGTACAATAGTTTGAAATAAGTGTATACAGTCCCTCTTTGTCTTCTTCCCCCAGCCCCAAAATCAAAGTAATACAATTTCTTATTCACTTGTTCATAATTTTCTGCTTTCTAAGAACCTACAGTAACTCAAACTCAGCAATGTAAATGATTCCTTTAAGGCAAAAAAAGAACTGCAACATCCATCTCCTCCCCTACAATGGGAGATTCCGTCACCCAAGTTGTTTTGGTTTAAATATGTATTTTTTTTTGTCAACTAGTGATTAGCACAAAAACATTTTCATCTCATTTTTTACACATCAGTAGGAAAGTGTTAGAAAAGTATAGAAAAGGCTAGAATCTCTCTTGCAGTAAGGCAAGTGAAATGTTTTCTTTTTTCTTTTTTTTTTTTAAGTTTTCCATAATATGAACATATTACTAGTTAAGCAGCAGAACCTTTATATTGAGCTTGCACTTTGATTCACAACATTGGATTTTTTATTATTATTATTATTTATTTTTTCTTTGCTCAAAAGCAGTCTGTCTTCTTGTTCTACTTTGTGAAACATTTACAACCACTCTAAAATTCACCTGCTGGAAACCTAGTGAAATCTAAGATAATTATCCTGGTAAGTACAATAGTTTGAAATAAGTGTATACAGTCCCTCTTTGTCTTCTTCCCCCAGCCCCAAAATCAAAGTAATACAATTTCTTATTCACTTGTTCATAATTTTCTGCTTTCTAAGAACCTACAGTAACTCAAACTCAGCAATGTAAATGATTCCTTTAAGGCAAAAAAAGAACTGCAACATCCATCTCCTCCCCTACAATGGGAGATTCCGTCACCCAAGTTGTTTTGGTTTAAATATGTATTTTTTTTTGTCAACTAGTGATTAGCACAAAAACATTTTCATCTCATTTTTTACACATCAGTAGGAAAGTGTTAGAAAAGTATAGAAAAGGCTAGAATCTCTCTTGCAGTAAGGCAAGTGAAATGTTTTCTTTTTTCTTTTTTTTTTTTTCCCAAAGCAGATGGAAAAGAAGAAAGGAAGGAAGTGTTTGTATTTTGCTTTTGCAACTTGGGTAAAATCACTGGACATTAAGAACACGTGCTGAGACTTCATGGTGCCAGTCACGTAATTTTGTATATTTGGGGCTAAAGACGTGGATGGGAACCTTTTCCCTGTGGAAAGAAGTGATAGAAGAAAAATAAGAAAGAAAGAAAGAAAGTTTGTCTTAAGCAGTTTCACAAGCAAGCATGCAATCTCCATGCACCACTCCTATCCACACCTTGCCTTCTTCTCTGTCAAAAACTTGGAGCCAGTCTGAGGCAAAGTCAGCAGCAAAACTCCCACTGACTGCAAGAACCATTAGATTTAGCCACTGGTTGGTCCCCGTTTCGAACAACACTTATCCCAAAGCAAGGAGATGGGTGACCCTCATTCGCAGCCCAGAACAGTAGTACTTTCCACCTATGCCTTGCAATCTGATCCCCACTCACAAATCAAAAATGCCTGGTTAGATTTCAGAAAACACATCAACAACCTGACCTCGTACAGGAAACCAAGTCAGTCCAAGTTTACGGAAAATCTCAACTCCTGCACAAACATTAATAGTGGACTGCACCAACAGATTTAGAAAGGTTGGTCTATGCAGAAAAAGATCTTGATTTTTACATGCTGAAGTAGAAGGCCAAAAAAGAAGCAACATTTTAAAAACACCCTGATGTTATGCAAACGCACCAAACACTGTCAGTTAAGAATTAAGACATGCAAACTATTAAAGTAATGAAAAGGTAAAACATCAACTCACTTAGTCTTCTTTGCAGGGTCACGTTCTGGTTCTTTCACTGCAAGAAACCAGAAATCGTTTATTTTCAAAGGCACTGTACCACCGTACACTGAGATTCTCCCCTGTGCCAATGCATTCACCACAGCAGGAAATTACAACAAGGCTTGTTAGGACTCCTCGATCCTAAATACGCCCCGATGGAAATGAGATATGTCTATAAACTTCAAGAGCCCCTTTGCCAGCCAGATTGCTGAAAGGCTCTGCCCTTTCCCTTGGCCCACTCTCTATGTTGTCACTGAGAAAGGTGAGTTGAGACAGGGAAGATGAATGGAAGTTGGGAGGCATTTCTTTTGGACGAACATCCAGTGGGTTTATACCAGGTGATAATCCAAGCATCTGTTTGCAGCCAGGCTCTGACCCATTGAGGTGGCTAGAGAGCTGCACATGGGATAATATAAATTCCCAGCCCTGGTTTTAAGGTTGGCAAATCTAGTTGCGGTCACTTTCTTACAGTATTTGTCACTATCATTAATTCATCAGTACTAGATGACTTGTTATTTGATGTTTAGGTCTCATATTCTACCCTTACAATGATTAATGAAGAGAATCCAAAGATAGACAATTAATAGACTAGAGCAATGTAGGACAACAAACCAACCAGGTAACTGTACAAGTTCAGAATAGTTATCAGACATGGGCAATAATCCTTATCTGGGGAGATGTCATCATTGGCTTCTAGAATAATTTTACCAAAGAACTGATAGTTGATTTAATCAAATCTGCCCCCATTGGAGGGGGTCAGATTATCCTCACTGCCTTCTTTATTGTAGCACTAGCTGTGAAAAAATGAAAAAGAAACAGCTCTACGTCAGCTGCCTCAGAACATGACTGAACTCAAATCTCATGATGGCACTTCTAGATGGCTTTTACACAACATTACAGGTCTCAGCCAATGAATTATAACTGACAGCATAATATGAAATTGAAGTTTTATCATGAAATTATATGGCTGGGAATGACTTTCTCTGCGTCATCTCTTCCAGTCCACAGCACATGTAATCAGCATAAGCATAATCACCATAGCATAAGGAGAGGATGGAAACATATAACACAAAATAAACTGAGGAACTATGGATTTATGCTTCTGATTGGTTAAATCACTGCAGATCACATAACTTTGTATGACTGTCAAAGATTTTCTACGTGCTTGAAAACACCTTGATTTTTCTGGACCATTACATTTGAACAGGAATATCACCATTTTGGTGATACAAAAGAGGAAAGAATCAACAAATACATATACTCCAATGTCTTTGGGAATAGAAATGGAAATGTAAAGGTTTACCTAGAATGTAATAATATTCAACTCATTCAGGAATAATGTCCAGTAATGTATATGTCCTGAGCTACTTGTCAATTGCAGGAGTTTTACAAAAATATTTTCCTACTATAGTCTTCTCAAACTTTTTTCTTTTAAAGAGCTCACCAAAATTCTGCCTATTGGACTTCTTATCCAAGAGGTAAAATGCAAGAGATGTGACTGAATCCTTTTACTATGCGCCCCCTCCCCACCCCCAGCCTCCAGCTTTTAAAAACATCTATTTGTCCAAGGCCATTACTTTTCTTTTGTTTACACCAAACTACTCACTATGATCAGTGCCAGTAATTTGGGCAAGGATGCGGAAGGAGCGGGACTGGGTGGTGCCTGTCCGGGGATGCCAGTCTTCGGTGTCTTCAATCAGTCGCTTCTTGCTGGCATCGCTGTGGGTGGGTGTGTGGTAAAACTCCGTATAGGTATCCACGATGTGCTTCCGCGGGGGGCTGTGTCAAGGAGAGGAGAGCACAGAGAGTGAAAAGTCTCGAAGACCACCTTGGTTTGGGTAGCTACGAGGGCATGGGCGGGAGCGTGACTTTTCACAGCGTTTAAAGAGGAAAAGACAGTATTATCAAGACATTTACATATTTAAACCTTTACCGTTTCGGTGGGTTTTTCCTTGGAGGTGACAGAGTAAGACAGCAAGAGGAAGTTTTCCCAGCACAAACAGGAAAAGGGAAAAAAAGAAAAGAAATAAAGTCAGAAGGTTGAAGCAGAAGTGCAGCTAATTATTCTACTGAATTAGTTTTGTGGGAATTGAAATCCAACTAATGCTGATATTCTCTGTCTATTACCAACATGGCAGCACAGAACTCCCATACTTATTAAACTCTCAGTGATTTCCTTACAGGGAAGAGAGGGGAATTTGTTTTGATAAAGCAGGGTAGTCTACTTAGTTCAGATCATGTGCCCCTCGACAAAATTGTCCCGTTGGTTCACAAGAAGCAAAGCACTAGCTGTGTGCAAGGGCCACCCAGTACACACCAAGTCTTTTGAGCCTGGTAAAGCCTGGATCAGAACCAGGCCATTTGAAAGCGCAGGTAGCGATGTTCTAGAGGATAACATGGAGATATTGATGCTTGATACCTTCTCTGAAAGTCAAAAAAGTGGGATGATCGTTTCATTGGGAAATTTTCCCCACAGTCACCTACATGCTATTATCAATCCCTGCAGGCTTGCAAGAATACAGGATTTTAAAGCTTTACTTTCAGTAACTGATGTAAAGAACATGTAATGGCACTGATCAGTTTAGGAAAAGGGAACAGAAGACTCATACTACATATATTACTCCTAAATTCTACATTTGTTATTCCAAAGCATTAATTTTTTAGACCCTTTAAATGTACATTTATTTTTACATAATTTGCAGGATATTAACTGTGCAAAACTAGGTCCTAAGACATATTCTAATTAAAAATTTTTTAAAAACCAACAGAACTTTAAAAGTATTTTTTATTTTTGACACTACTTGCCCACTGTACTTTTAACATCCAAAGTATTTCTGGTAAAGAGAGGTGGAAAATATGAATGAGAACGATGTAAATTATTAATTGTTAACAAGTAAGAATTAGGCCCATTCAACGGAATGCATTAGTAAATGCTTGTTTAAAAGAACACTTAATACCTGAAACAATGGTGTGAAAGGTACCATACAAAATTATCAAAAGATGGAATTCATTAACACACAGTATTAGTGAAGTACACGTATCAAAATTACTAAAAGAAGAAGAGGTATAGAAATAAAGACAGTGGTATTTCCAGGATGGAGTACAAGAAGTATAGAGAAAAATGAAGTAAAGCAAAGCAGTTAATAGCAAAAATGAAATCTGAAAATTAGAGCAGTAATTAAAGGTGTGGAACTACATGGAAATGTAATTATTTACATGCAGTTGACTGCATTCGAGCAACTACCACAGTGAAATAAGTACTCTTTTGCATTCGTTGAAAGTGGTATTATTAACAAAATACCCTGCTGACTTCTCTTGTGGATCCTACTGGTCCCTTTTTTAAGGCTTAAGAATCTACTAGTAATGACTTATTGAGGCAACAAGGTGGTGCCAGAGACAAAGGAAAAGGCAATGAGACAGGCTCTCCATTAACTCCGCCTTGAGGCAAGGGAAGAAAAAGACAAGCCAATAAAGCCTCAATCGTATTTATCATCCCTAATATGTACAGCTCACAGTATGTGGTTGTTACTCTTTTTTGTTGTTGTTTAAATTCAGTATCTGGCTCTTCATTCCATAGTCTTCAAACCATTATTGCTTTTATGCCGTATTTCACAGTTTACCAGTCGTTTTACTGACACCAATAAGCCAGAAGTGCACTGAGAATTTATCAATACGCAACACCACCACACAAAAGTTTTATGGAATAAAAAAAAAAAGCTGCAAAATGTAACACAATGAAAAGCAAGATCACATCACGTCACAATGCAGACAAAACCATTTACTACACTAAGAAGTTACTAAGAAAAGCTAAAGCTGTTTTGCAAAATTTAAATGTAAAACTCTAAAAGCTGTAATTTTGCAAAACAAGAATACATGCTGGTTATTCCAACAGGAAAATCGACCATAATTCAGCTCCAGTGCTGTTGATACTAACTTTGTCACTGCTGTTATCTGCAAGGGAAAAAAAAGTATTTGATGTATTAATACATTCTTTGCTTCTTGAAATATTACAGGAGTTTCCAGATCCAAGTTCTGGTAAAGCCATATATCATGTAAGTGAAAGTTACAATCACCAAGAGAACCTACGAGGGAAAAATTTAGCCCAACTGAGCTTAAATGGAGTGAAGCCAGTGGACATCTTACCTGTGTTAAGCAGCAGGCACTTTTTCATGCAAGAGTTGGCAAGAAGGTCTTGATAAAAGTGTAACTGCACACAGCCTAGTGAAGGCAAATTGCTTCCTCTCTAAGCCAGGACTAAACAAGGGAAACAAAACTTCCCCATCCTGAAGTGAAGGCAAATAGTTTATATCCTGAATATAATTTGAAGGGAGCCAGGAGGAAGGGAGGAAATTCTGAGTACGACACGGTGCATGTCTGAAGAGCTGCATTCGCTCAGCAGTGCTATCTATGAACAAGATAGCCTGTTTTCTTTTTGGAGAAAATTAGTAATACAAAACACAAGAGCAAAATGGAATTTCTTTCAGACTGATCAATTATTTCAAACGTCAATGTTTCTGATATTTCATAAGTGTCATTGATTCCATTTTAAATGGGGTGACATCTGAGCATCATTGTAGAAATGTAATTCTTCTAAGTAGAACTAAGTAAGTAGTGTAGCAGCAGACCAATATAATCACTTTAGGAGTTTTTGTTTGCTTGTTTTTGTTTTCTGCTTTGGGACTAACAAGAGACTTAAGACAGCCCAAACACATTATTGTAAGAAAGATGGCAAAGCAAAGTAGGTTTTTACAGCTCTAAACATTTTCAAGTTTTTCCAAACTAGATCTGCAAGGCTGGCAGCGAGACAGGGATTTCTTCACTTGTCAGCTGCAATACTCTGCAGTCGGTATTATTCATCCCCTATCCGTAAGGTAGGGCATGTAGCAGCTCTCAGCCAGTCATCCTCCCTTGATTAACAAGTATGTACTCTACGCCTGCAGCACTTCCTTCCAGGAGACTTAATTTTGATGGTATTGTTTCTCTTTTTCAGTACTAATTGCAGCTTTTGAATACTCCTTACACAGTTATTTGCTAAAACAGCATTCCTGGAAAGATAAGAGATGGTTTGCCAAAGTGTATTCAACAAGTCTATCAGCTTTGAGCAAGTCCTTGGGATCTCCCGATTTCATCCCACTTCTATGCAGTGTGGACTTCTGCCATCAGCTGTTTAAGAAAGGGCTGGGAGTTACCATGACAACGATGTGATATAAAATGCATATGGACTGCATTATATGAGTCCACATATGGAAAATATTCGTACTGCAATATAAAGGGAATAGGGACCTAAAGAAGGTTTTTTCCCACATGAGAAGTTCAACTGAAACTGCAGTTTATTCTGTATTTTAGTTGATGTGGATGTTCATCTTTCTGTGGGATTCTTCATATATTTACATACTGGGAGAATATCAGAGGAGAGATGCACTAGGCCTAGTCCTCCAGCCCTGTTCCTTCGAGAGATGGGAAATAGTAACCACAGCTTTTAGGTTTTAAGCACAGGCTTTACATTTTTAATATTGAAGCGAAACCTACAGTTCCTTCTCCTGGCCTTTTTATTACTTAACTCAATCTGCTGGATGGTGCGGCTGGGCATGGAGGCCAACTGGCATGGGACCACTCGTGCCCAGCCTCCTCCTCTCCCCCCAGCACAGCAGCCACTGGGAACCGGTCCCTTGGGCGCTCAGCTCCTGAGCCCTGCCCAGGAATTTCTGGGATAGCCCAAGCCAAAAGTGTGCCCCTGAAACAGGGCAGCAGTGCAGGACCAAGTGGCCAGGATTGCTGCTGGGCTCAGTTTAATTTACTAATCTGTTGTTTACTAGTCTAGATGCTACACCAGATATAGCATAAGCCTTTTATGGAGCCTTACAGACTCTCAAATATTGGGTCTGCAATAACATAAACAATTATTTTAATATAAAAATTATTCAAATTTTAAAACTGTTGCTTTTTTAGGGTAAAGGTAACATTTAAAGTTGAGGTATTTACATCATAACACTGCAAAAAATCTGCTTAACCTTGCCAGCTTTCTTGAATGCATCTTAAAGTGTCTTATGTGTTGGGCAGAGAAGTAATGTGACATCTGTCCTTTTGCCTCCCTTCAGGGACCTTTCTTCACTGGTCCTGCCGGGGCTACAGTTGGTCTTTCAGAACATCTCACTCACGGCCACCACAGCACCCACCGACCCTTCTTGACAGATCACTCTGCATTTTTGATTGCCTGCTGCTTTCAGTCACCGTTATCGGGAGCCAAAATACACAGTGAGACACGGACATTGAAATTAGTACCGGGCTTGTTGTAAGGTCCAGAACACATCATGATACAACCCTTTGTGTAAAGGATTGTATTTGTGGTCCCAATTCAATTTAGCTGTGACACTCTCTAAACTGTTATGTCACTCCTGAGAAAAGTCATCACCGAAAATCTGGCTTGGCCGTTTGAAGCATCCCTATAAAGATGAGAGTCCTTCCTCAGAGATTCTCTTCTGATGATTAAAGGACTCCTTCAAGTTGTGTTTTACTTAGCCCTTAAACAAGCCCAGCTTTTTTCCTGCGAGGAAAGACCCTCACAGCAAAAAAAAATCCCACCTACCCATTTTGCTGTTTACTCTCCCCCTGGTTTTCTCTGAATCCTCGTCGCGGCCCCTCGGCTACATCCTGGGCGCCGTCGCTCGGGGCGGCATTGTGGGCGGCGGGCTGCCGTGGGACATTAACTGCAGGTTTAGCAGCGCTCGGCACGGGCGACCGCTGCTCAGCGTTAGGTTTGGCGTTAGCATGCAGTCCGGGAGCAACAAACGGGGCCGGGGCGGCAGCCACCACCTGGGCCGGGGTGAAGGCGGAGGACGGTGATGGGATGGAGGTGACTTTGGAGGTGGTTACGGCTCCAAATGGCCTCGGTGTCTTATTGTAAGCCACGCTCGCCGTGGCAGTGACTTTGGGTGCAACAGCAGAGGCAATGGGCACAGGCTTAACTACTTCTGTAGGTTCTCCCTATGCGAGATGAAAAACAAAAAAGAAACACACAAAACCACGGCAAACGCATGCACATTCCTCAGCAGGTATTTCCACCACTCCTGGGGGAGATAATCCGCCTAGCGTGAAACCAAGAAGCACAGAAGCAAGCTTTACTGAGACTGCAGCCATGAAATGCATGGGGAAAAAACCAAGCCATGCATTTTAGGAAAAGAAAGGGAATGATCCAAGCATGTACAATCAATATTAAATCCCACGATGCTAACTCCTCTCATCATATCCAAAACAGACACCCCACAAATCAAATTCAAGACAAACTGGAGAACCACTCAAATTGCAAAACCCACCGGGTAACTCATGTGGAAAAAATCAGTGCTCTTTATAAAAATCCACATTCCACCTCTCAAACCCAATTCAAGATATGCACATTCCCCATACACAAACGGCATGTGCACACACACACACACTGTATATATTGATCTGTTGATACAGCCCTTGTGAGTAGAACCAGAGCCCTGGAGTTCATTTATCAGAGGCCCGTGCTTTGGGACTCAGTGAGCTTTTCCAGTTGCACTCCATCAATGTGTCCCAACGTCTTCGTATACCCTTCTCAGATCAAAACACTCAAAAAAACCCTGCCCCCCCAACCCCTCACCCAGGAGCTGTGTTTTAAAATAGTGGTTCTCAAACTGTGGCTTTTCAAATCGTAGACAGCACAACAGTAATATGCTACATATTATTTATGTCCACTGGAGAGGATTTTCAAGTAAAAGCCATTTGTAAGCATTTTCAGGATTGCAAACAACCTTCTTATCAAAAAGGGGGGCTTGAAACTATCGGTTGACAACATAACATTAGAAGAACTCAAGAACAAATAATTCCCCAGGGCTCTAAGGAAAGTGAGGGGAATTATTCTCTGTATTTAGATAAGCTTCTAATATTTAGATAAGCTGCTTCTAAATACAAAGGAAGATCTTGGTGCCCATTAAAAAAACCCGAACAACCAACCCCACCACCAAAACCCCTACTACTGTTTCTTTCTAATGGATAGAGGAAAAACTTCATCAGTATCTTTCTAAAAAAATTTAAGTTGGAAGTTAACATTTATTCACTTTTTTTTTTTTTGGTGGATAATCATTTGTCAGGTCTCTCAATTCTTTTTTAAGGGGAAAAAATAAAATCACTCAAAGATTCAAATGTCGCAATACTCTTCATGTAAAACATGGAAACCAAGCATGTTATATTGAAAGGAAAGTTTGAATGACAGTGCTTATCAGCAACAGGGTTTGACAGATGGCTAACAGTTAGTACCACATGCTACGTTTCTTGGTTGCAATGATGAACATACCTTTGGTACATGAATAAGATCAGGTTTTTGTACAGAAGCCACTCTGGAAGAGGAAAAACATACACATAATCATAAAAACCAAGTTCTTTAATGTTTAAGCATTTCCCTCTTCCAACTCATCAGGTCCACCCACAGATACATAAAATAGTTCATTTTGTTTCCTCTAAAGGAAACAAGAAGCATTCCAGTTAAATCTACAAGGTTGTTAACAGAAGGAAAAGGCAAAACCAAACTGGATTAATTTATCCAGATACAACATTAGGAACTTTAGCAGCTATCATCGAGTACTATTTCATTTGTAAATTCATATACCATATCAGCAGTTAGGAGACTTTAGCTCCAATTTGCTTATTATTTTCCATCCTTTCATAAGAAACTATGTCACATAACTCAAAAGCTCTGGTCAAACAAATTGCATTTGAAAGAGTGTGCAGCCTTTATTCAGTCTTAAAGCAGAAAGCTTCCTTGTAGAACAACAACAAAAATCCTTCTGAAGGACTTAGGAAGTTGAAATTTTTTGCACAGTCTTCAGTCTTCAAAGATAAGGTTAATGTCATTTGAACTCCACAGTAGATGGCAAAAAAATTTCATCCAAACAATGGGTGCACTGAAACTACAATTGGGTGGTGGGATGGAAACGAAGTATTACAAGGGAAAGGATGAAGAAGATAAAGACTTGGCATTTTGTTATACCTAAAGTGAACTGGCAACAGGTAACAGGTAAAGGCATCTCGCTTGATTGGGTTTTTTTGAATTTGCATATACTTGTATGCAAAAATACAAACACACACAAAATTAAAAAAAAAACCAAACCACCCAGCAAAAAATCTGACACACTAATATTTTGTCTGCAAACGTTGCTGCTGATTGATACACTTCAGTCTCTTCATGCTGTTTCAGTAGAAAATTGTCTTCCCACCCCATTTCAAAACATTTCTGGCCATATTTGGTAACTGCTTAGAAAAGCTGGCATCTTAGTATTCCAAGAACCAGCAATCATTATCCTGCCTGAAATCACACAACCGTGATTTCCAACAAGTCATCTAAATTTGGTTTTGAAGAACGGAAGCTAGATTCTCATTTCCAAAACATAATTTGCCAGAGAGGCAAAGAGGTTTGTCTAATTGGAGGCTACAATTTAAAACACCTCTGTTGCATAGACCAGCTTTTCTATTTTTACCAGGAAAACGTGAAGAGCTAGATTTGAATTAGGCACACTTGGTCCATTTAACAAGTTCCTTTTTATTTTTCTTTTGTCCTCCCTCCTTTTTTTATTTTCTCCATCTCTTTTTTCTTTTTATTAATTATATTCAAAATGTTTACTCCTTCCCTCAAAGCCTTTTGGCCCTCAGGGCTCATCAGATGCCAGCAACAACAATCCTGCTGCAGGTTCAGTAACCAACTTACAAAAAGGGAGATGCATATAATCCACATGCTACATTGGCAGGAGAAAAAAAAAAAGCCCAAACAACCACAAATACAAACATCGCATGAAAAGATCATCTTCTGCGCTTTGCCTTCACCGTTTGTGCATCGCTGCTGACACACATTATGTCCACATCAACAGTAATTTTCAACAGAGAGAGGGTTTTGTCCACTCTGAGGAACAGGTCCGTTCTTCCCTTTCCCACAGAGTGTGCAGCCTATGAGAAGACTGACCTCTAGCCCTCCAAAGCGCCGGGGTGCATCATTAATCACTCCTAATTGCAGAGTTGTCAATTTGCAGTAACAAAAGCAACAAGAAGGGGGGGAAGAAAATGCCAATACATATGGAAGCCTTTCTTTTTTAAGACCAGAGTTAGAAGGAAGCATGCGTCTTGCTCCGTATCTTAGGTATACATTTTTTAAATAAAACTACTTGGAATGTTTTGCGTATTTGTTAAGCTGAGCTAGCACTAAGAAGTAGAAAGGCGTTCATTATTCAACTAACATATTTCATGCTTGAGAAAAAGAACCCTTCTCTTTGCTAATGCCAGCTTTTGAAGTTTCAGTCTCCTAAAAGAAATATACTTAATTGGGTTTTTTACAAAATAATCAAATTTGAGCTCGCAATGGAGGAGCTTGCTTTGCATTCAATACAGTGCTGAGAAAAAAAAAAGATTTCAAACCACTATTTCCAGACAACTGGATGACATACTCTTCAAAATTCATCTTCAAAAATATCACAGAAAAAGAAGGAAAAGAAAAAAGGGTGAAAAAAAGGTTTGATAACTGAAACATTCCCAATGCTCTTTTAACATTGGAGTCAGACAGCATAACATTACTTTATTTCACCCAAACACACTTGAAACAAGGACATAAATTTGTGTCCCAGACATACTTCAAGCAGTTTAACTTGGCCTTGTTGACTACAGACCATAATCAAACTGAAATCTGTGATTTATCCTGTATTGTATAAAGAAAATGCTCACCCAGCAAACTGAGCCACCAAGATCTGAATGTGAAAAATGCATGGTGGTTAGACAAGACAGTAGAAAAGGAAATGCATACTTCAAACTGAAAAGCAAAACACATCCAACACATACATTTAAGAAAATACTTCCTTCAGGGCAATTTCCCTTAAGATTTTGATAGATACCAGCAAACTGCATAGCAAAAAAAAAAAAAAAATTAAACTGCAGAATCTTGTACATTTTCTTAGCTGTTAGCACTTCACTTGCCACCTAGCAATTAAATATATTAGGATTTCATGCTGGTTTGGTCATGTTGAATGTATGAATAACTGATGATAAAGGCTTTCAAAATGAGATGACACACTTGCCCTGTTGCTACTTACTCGAAAAGCAGGATGGCTTGAAGCAGGATACTTTCTAAATGATTTAAAACTAGCAGTTCCATATGTTGGTTTATGCAATGTTTTCAATAACATACGGAAACATAAAAGCTCAGTATAAATGCTTATTATAAACAATACACACAAAAGACCCTGGCAAACAGTTAAGGTTTCAAGCTTCATATGAATTATTATAGACAACAAAAAATAGAAGCAGCAGCCATCGCTTACTGACAGCCTAATACTGAAAATAAAAGCACACAAAGTTTTTGCACAGATTTCTACATCAAAGTCGTTTAATCTTTCAGGAAAAAAAAGTGCTATATTTAGCCTGTGTAAACAGTTCATTTCGACCAAACACAATCAAATTTGCTCTCTAAACATACCGCAAGCCTTTCCTCTCCAATGAATACTTTCATGACATTTAATGCAATTCAAAACATTCCAACTTCCAGCGCAGCCTTATTAGGAAAATGAATTAGTCCGCTCTTTGCTGTGAGCAACATGCCCAGAAAAAACTATTCATTCTTCAAATTCTCCTTTTATTCATTCCCTTTCCAAGTATTTCACCCACAAAAAAAAAAAAAAAGACACAAGCAATTCAACAGACCCCTTCTATAATTGACAATAACTTGAAAAGCCCATTATTAGAGATAAAGCTACAGTATTTCATGTGTCTACAATGAGTACAATTTGATACATCATCTCCAAAAACCAAACATCAACAAAACCACTGTAATCTCAATAATTAGCGTTCTGGAAGTAAATTCGATGCAAAGCAGGATTTTTTGGGCAAGTCTCAGCTGTCCTGTGTGTGTAACCACACAACAGAAGCCCACACCCTCAGCCAATAAATCCCTAAAGCTTCATTGAACCTAAAATGCGAAGACATTTCACATTTGTCTCTCCTATGAATTCCATTTGAAGTCCCAACATCCCCAGTCCTTCTGCACTTTAGTAAATGCAGTATATTGTATTCATAACTTAAAAAGCAGGTGCCAAAGAAGGTAACTGTGATTATGAGCCCCTCTATAAACAAGGGGAGCAGGCAATGCCAGTATTAACATAGGTATTGCATTTGGTGTTCTTGTATCTCTGTAACTAAAAGGATTGCTTTCAAACTCTAGTGTGAGTTACAAGAAGCAGCTGAAAAATCTTCATGGCTGAAACAAAGTCAAGGTTGGAAGACTTTCCACAAAACTGTATTTGTTGTTCTGAACTGAACCTTTCTAAAAGGAGGAAGCAAGAAGGGAAGGAATTTTTCCCACCCCTCTCATTTTCAAAACTAACTCCTTTTTTCCTGGCTCATCAATCAGGATACAGTTTTGGCAGCAGATATTACATCCCTGAAAAGCCACTGCTCAAATCTTCCTTTCAAAAACCTGATGTTTTAGTGGTTTTGCCATTGTAGTCTGCAGTTCTGTTAATTTGCTTAATTTTTTTTCTGAGCAGTCAGTTAACAGGGCAGAAGGCTAAATGCATTTGCTTTTCATAAATCAGCCAACTCATGAAAAAAAGATGACAAGCAGAAAATGTATAATATATATAACAAGCCATGACTATCACGACGGGTTATCTGTAAGAAAACAAATGCAGATGTAATTTAAAGCACAGAAAAAGAGGAATAATCCAAACAAATTTCTTTTTTGCTTAGACCCAAGCCCTTTTTCTGTCACAGACATAATTCATTTCTTACCAACCTTGCTCTGGCTCACAACAATAGAAAAGCAAAAACATTCTTAAGCTTGGTTGTTGTTGCAACTTATACACCATCAGAAGCGGTTGCCTTACATACTCTGACATAACATACAGCTACACTTCCCACAGTTTTGTAGAAACACACACGCTGCCCTGGGCAACACCAGTCAGTAAATCAGTGCTTCAGCAATCTTCCTGTCACAAGGACATGCAGCCTCGAGATGGCAAACCTGCACACATCCCAGTGCATGTCAATGCAGAGGTGGCAAAATTATCGCTAAGTACTACTCAGTGAGAACTGCAGTCTGTCACAGTCATGGAAAAAAGATTACTTTTTTTGTCTCCTTAGTAAATACAGTAATGTTTTCAAATCTATACTCTGGTCATGGTGCTTGCTAACATACCAACAGCTGGCTGTCAGCAACATTTTATTTCTTAAGTCATTCTCTTTGGTCTAGTTTAGTTTGTTAGGTTTCATTTAGTTGAATACATCAAATCATGACAAATATGAACAACTAAACGACATAGACTTCAGTGCCAACTGCAACTTCAGACCAAAGAGAAGATGGGATGCATAATGGCATTTCAGATACCGTACATCTCCAGAAGTCTTAGTACGAACATGTCATTCTGCAAACTAATTCTTACATTAAAAATGCATTATTTCTTCTCTGGTTCTAAAAATACAGGCTATAAACTTGTAATAATTCAGATGATAAAATGTAAACAGTGTGAGACACAGTTGTCTCAGCATTAACAAAATACTGAAGAGTTTCTGTGGATGCTCCATTTGTATTTGAAATGACAAAAAAAAGGATCTCTTCAGTCAAATAGGGTATTTTTAAATACCTTATGTCTTTTGGGCTTCATGTGCTCTGATGAGATATATTTAATGGAGTATGCTGAGAATATTGGTATTTGTTTCTTGACAGAATAGTACCTCGAGATAATACTTAACACTTCATGATATTTAGCCTTGGAATATTAGCTTGCGAGTTACTCTCAACAGATTCTACATTTTCAGTAAGTTTAAAGGGGAAGAATTAATATAATGTGCATGTCGGCATTTTACATTTGGTACACTACATACGCAACACCTTCACATCCTCACATTGTGCACTCCCCCGGCACACTAAACTACGATGAGGCACTAGGTCAGGTAAAAGGAAGAAAAATGATGTTCTTGCTTTACTGGCTATTTGATAGTTGGCCAAATAAAACGTAGGGCCCCCTCTCTTAAATTTAAAAAAGGTTTGGGATTTCATCATTATGTGTTAAAATAAACAGTGCTGACATTTCAGGAGAGAAACAAGCTGCCCTCTGCTTTGGTATTCCTACCCACATAGAATTAGTTGTTTTCAAGACCTCCCCAAAGGCAACCACTGGTCATAGTCTCATTCCTGTGGTCTGTGGCAACCCTACCGAATGCATTTGTAAAGAGAGTTTAAGTGCAGGCAGATAATATTTTATTCTATTAAAGCAAAACCAAAAAACCAAACAGCGCGCTACGAAAAAAATCCTGTGGAATTTATCTCAGTTACCTTCTGACTGCCAGGAACTTTTAAAAACACACTTCTCACTCCAATAAAGGCAAATTTAGAAACCTGGAGAGCCCATGCGTATGACCATCACTGGACTAGGGGGTACATCTGTCCGTACCTGCCCATGACTGTCCTGCTCAGAGCCCAAACAGGTAAAGCACCCCCAGTACCAAGTATGGCCGGTGCCTTGCATTCCTGTATGGCAGATCACTGACAGTTTTCCCAGAAAAGTTACAGAGCAGCCTATATACAAGTGGTAGCTCAGCATGTCTAAATGACTGAGTTCGGTAAGCAGGAATCCCACATTGCCACTGTCTGGTTACTCACAAGCGATAGGAAAACTAATGGCTTGTATATAAGACCTCCTTACTCATCACCTTCAGTGACAGCGGTCATTTCTGCCAGTTATGCCTTGTTATAAACTGAATTTTGCCTTTTCTTTAAGCTTTCCTAAAGGTGCCTTGTCAAGTAACAATGTCCACAGAACTGTTAAGTGCAAATAAGACAAAAGAATTATACCTGTACTTTTAATAAAGTGGGATGTACACATTTGATTTTCTTTAGAAGTGTTTATTACTTACTAATTCCAACACAGCAAGCCACCTTTTAAAAAAAGCCAGCTTAATAAAAAGCATAGGTTTAAATGACTCGCAGACCTAGTCAGTCCTCCAAAGCCCTCCAAAAAAAAAAAAAAAAAACTCAACTTCATGCTG
>VXBO01001297.1:309942-327272 GCA_013400135.1 Rhinoptilus africanus | reverse complement strand
CCTTTTTTTTTTTTTTTTTTTTTTTTTTTCTGGGGAGGAAAAAGGATTGAGCTGTGATTAAACTGAAATGCCAGGTCTCAAACCACAGAGTTGACAAAGTCTCAGATGTGGTGCAGATCCTGCCAAAAGCACAAAAGGTGCATACTAGTGGGTAAAGAAAACTGACCAATTTTTCCTGTATAACTCACTGTGCATTAGCTGAAAGTGAGGGTACACTGTGCACCAAGCTGGAGGAAAGTGCAATTAAAAAAAAAAACAACCAAACAAACAACGTGAGAGAATACTTTCCACCCGCACACAGCACAAACACCTTGATGTTGTCAGCCTGTCTGGCACAAGAGTCATGGTGGCAGATACACGAAACAACGCCCATAAGACCCTGATTTAATTATTAGTTACAAGTGTTTATGATAATCAAACCCACATCTCTTGTGTAAGCACCCAGGCTTTCACCACGCAGGGGTTACAAAGGCATGGTTTACTTCTCACCCCCCCTCCTCTGCTGAATCATCAGATGCCAGCCACAACGGGTCTGTATACCAGATGAACAGGTTCACTGATCCAATACACTCCTCTAAGACAAAGCCATCCCTACGGTTTTTCAGTTTTCTCATTATTTCTCAGGCTTAGTGTTCAGACCAGAACACATCCACTGAAACACATCCTATTCAGCATCAGGCCAAAACACGTCCCATCAGAAAATGCAAGGCGGTGGTGGGGATGTAAAAATCAACCTATACACAGCTCTTTGTTATTTAAGCACCAGACAAAGCTGGATTTTACTTTTAATACTGAACTAACAGCTGCATTAAAAGATGAAACTCTCAGGTCTATTTTACAGGGCTATGAATCTCTGCAATGTGTTTTGCACCAGAGCATCCAAGAGCGTACCTTTCTTCTCATTTTATTTGCTTGAAGGAAACTTCTCTTCAGGAAGTGAAACCTGTGTGCACCGAAACCTAAATACTATTTAACAATTCAAAGCAGATTTACATAACCACCAAAATGTAAAAGTAAGTACAACAATCAATATTTGTCTATGGGTTCTTACCAACCAGAAAATACTGGGGGGAGAACACAGACACTTTAGTTCACAAGGAACTATCAAAGATGATGGGTACTCAGCTCTGATTTAACGGTCATCATGATACTTTATTTTTCTTATCTTCTGTATCAAGTAAGATCAGATTTGAAGGGCAGATAAAGGTTATCTGCATAAGAAAAAGAGGAAACTTCTAGTTTTAGGAAGTCAAACATTAAAGCCAAACCAAGTCTGCTGCAAATCCAGAAATGGAACTAGAAATCATGAGTTTTAAATCTACGCTTATCTACTAAACCAGATCTGACAAAGTAACACTTGAAATATCAAGATCACTAATGGAAAATATTTTGCAAGTAATAGTGCATCTTTAAAAAAAGCTGTATTTAGCTGCCACACACAGTAGGTAATATTACTAGAGAAACAAAAAACATTTTGCTACATTATGCTGCAGTGCTTATGGAGTATCAGGGACTGTCACTGTGAATACTGCAGGAGTCCATTAGAAAATAAGAAAATGAAAGCCAGAATTGCATTAAAAGGCCTCCTGGAGAATAATACTCCATGAAGATCACTTCAAATGAAACAAAATATAACAAAGTCCTAAGAATATCACTTTTCTGATGACTTGCTGTAACTCATTACAGAAAAAAAAACCCAACAGCCCCCTCTGCAGATTATTTATAAATGGGGAGGAAAACAGTTACCGAAAGAGCTTCCCGACACCCAGCTATGAACCTTTTCATCAGAATAACTAAAAAGCAGGACTTAACCAGGAAATCACACTAAGAGCAAACAACATTGCTTGCTTATCAGCCATCAAAATCTGAAATATTTAATGGCTAAACAAAAAGCAAAAACCAACCCCCCCCCCCCCCCCAAAAAAAAAAAAAAAAAAGCAAGCATTATCTGTGTGATGAGAGATAAGGAAAAGCAAAAATTGCACAGAGCCAACTTCCGTGGCCACTACGGGTCTTGAAAATGGTGAGGTAACCCCAAGCTGAGAACAGTGACTATGGAAAGGCTGATTTGGTATTGCACCATCAGATGACAGCAAATGTTTTCCCCTTATGTAGGCAGTTGGCACTTCTACCTATTAAATAGAAGCTGTATTGCACATCATCTAGGTATCGAGAGTCAGCAAAATTAACTCCTGTGGTTTTCAAGAGATTTTTTTTTAGACCTCCATAATGAAGATGAGCTTAGACTTGTTCCTGCATTCCTAGTATATATATATTTAATGTTTTGGAAATAAATTCAATCTACTACTTAGAAGCATCTATGCTATCAAAGATAGCTTAGGAAAGCTGCACCTCTTCAAAGTGGGGATATTTGAACATATATTCTGCTTCACCCTTTAATAGCAATGAAATGGCTTTTCAACACCTGGAACGTAAATCAACTTAAGAGACAAGCAAAACTAACTTGAGGAGTTTGAAACCTGCAGATTACTGTTAGGCAGCAGTCAGACTCCTAGTAACACTAGTTACCCCCACAATCAACCCAGATATATTTTCCCTATTAAATTTCAGCTTGCAAACGTTAGCTCTTGCTAACAGTAAGAACATATAAATCAAACCACGTGGAGTGCATTAGGTGATTCCCTGCTGCCCATACTCCTACTACTTTCAGGCTTGTAAACTACTGTGCGTACTGGGGGACTTCATCCACCCTGCTGGTGGATGGTGCTGGTGGAGGGACAACATAGCAGGGTAAAAGCAATCCAGGAGGCTCATGGAATGCATCAATGATGACAGCTATGTCAGCAATAAAAGGAAGACCAGGGAAGAAGTAGGCCCTCTCCGGAAGGAAACGGGAGACCTGGTCACTCAGGATATGGAGAAGGCTGTGGTACTCAATGACTTTTTTGCCTCAGTCTTCATCAACAAGTGCTCTAGCCACATCATCCAAGTCGCAGAAGGCAAAGGCAGGGACTGGGAAAATGAAGAACCACACACTGCAGAAGATCAGGTTCGAGACCATTTAAGAAACCTGAAGGGACTTGATGAGATGCATCCACAGGTCCTGAGGGAACTGTCTGATGAAGTTGCTAAACAACTATCCATCATATTTGAGGAGTCGTGGCAGCCTGGTAAAGTTCCTGCTGACTGGACCATTTTTTAAAAGGATGCCCATTCTTAAAAAGAAAGACCCAGGGAACTACAGGCCAGTCAGTCTCACCTCTGTGCCCAGCAAGATCATGGAGCAGATCCTCCTGGAAATCATACTAAGGAACATGGAAAATAAGGAAGTGATCGGTGACAGCCAACATGGCTTCACTAAAGGCAAATCCTGTCTGAATCCTGTCTGAACAATGCGGTGGCCTCCTACAGCTGGGTTACAGTGTTGGCGGATAAGGGAAGAGAAACTGACATCATCTACCTGGACTTGTAAAAAGCATTTGACACTGTCCCGCAGGACATCCTGGTCACTAAATTGGAGATACACGGATTTGATGGACGGACCACTCAGTGGATAAGAAATTGGCTGGATGGTCACACTGAAAGAGTTGCAGTCAACGGCTTGACGTCCAAGTGGAGACCAGTGACGGGTGGTGCTCCTCAGGGGTCGGTACTGGGACCAGTGCTGTTTAACATCTTTGTGGGCAACATGGACAGTGGGACTGAGTGCACCCTCAGCAAGTTTGTTGAGGAGACCAAGCTGCATGGTGGATGTCTCATCCCTGGAAGTGTTCAAGGCCAGGCTGGATGGGACTTTGAGCAATCTGGTCTAGTGGGAGGTGTCCCTGCCCCATGGCAGGAGGGTTGGAACT
Organism: Rhinoptilus africanus; assembly: GCA_013400135.1. Classification (NCBI taxonomy): domain Eukaryota; kingdom Metazoa; phylum Chordata; class Aves; order Charadriiformes; family Glareolidae; genus Rhinoptilus; species Rhinoptilus africanus. Next base: position 323,460 of record VXBO01001297.1, on the reverse strand, counting down.
AGATAAACTTTAAAGTGCCTTCCAACCTAAACTATTCTGTGATCTAAAAATCAAGCCAAAACGATCATCTTTCTAATGATTTGCTTGCGTAAAATCACTTTTGAAACTCATATAATCTTTTGCACTGTGCATTTTTTGTTTTAGCAATTAAATCTTGTTTTAAGAAAGTCTCATATCATTGTACTTCAGAGTAGTTTAATCCCTAAATAAAACTATAATAGAAGGCAATTATTTTTATATCTATCTTAAATGTAGGAATTAAAGAATACAGTCCATACAATAACAGCAGGTGATAAACATTTATTCTTTGGCTAGTCCTAAACATATCTAAAAGATATGCATGGTTTCGGCCCTTACAACAGACATCTACAGAATCAGCAAAATCACTTACATCACTTTAAAAATAAAAATGTACTTCCCTGTCTGAAAACATTTTTTTTTAAAAAAAAACACAAATGAAGAGACAAAGTTCAGAATTAGATTTTGTTCAATTTGTCAGATGTCCATGCTATGCAGCAACTTGTACGAAGCAAAGGCATTTCTCACTGGTTAAAGTAAAAAAGCAAGGAGACCTTTATGGCCCATTAGTTACCACTTGATCCATTGCAAACAGGTGGAAACTTCTGGGGTCCAACACTTTCTCCCTCCATTTTCAGTGAGGGACTCTCAGATTACACAAGACTTGCAAACCTCCTCCCACATGCACTCACTACCCTTCAAAAATAGTGTTGTCCCAATAGCAATTTCCCACTCGGCTCCTTATAAGGCTTTGCTAACGATAACATCTGAGCTATCCTCCTAAACAGCCTCTCAACTGACCAACACTTATTCTGTACAGAACTTGGATTATGAAGGTAGGAATCCTGAAAATTTACCCCAAATTGAATTTACAGGCTCCCACCTTATGAGAGGCAATTACTTCATGATGGACTCCTAATTTTCATACAAATGAAGGTGGAATTTTGAAATATCCTCCTAATCTGACTAGCCCCAGGTTCAGGCCGTCATGATACAGATAAACCACAAAAGCACAATGGTAAATTCACTGCACTTGCTGCAGCTCAAAGGAGATACTTTGCATTTTCCTGTGGGCAAACTAAAAGGAAATTAAAACCCCCACATTATGTGTTTCCTCTTCAACTCTTGCCGAATTAAATGTTTAATTCCAGGGCTACTCCCTTGCTTCATTCTCTTTGCCTTCTCCCCTGCTCCACCCCTTGCTGTGGTGGTATCAATGATACTGTGGGGGTGGAAATGTAACTGAAATTACAGTAAAAAATATCTTTAAACCTAAAGTTGAAGGAAACATTTTGACATTCAGTAAATAATGATCTACCTTTGGCACCTGGCATTGTCCCTATCTATATGTACCACTGGATTTATGTTCCTATGCTACCAAACTCAAGAAACTGAACGGGCTTTACAAATCCTGATATTTTGCAGCTCTAAAGATCCCCAGGAAGGCTCTAACATACACAATGTGGAAAAGACTGCTATTGCTTAATTAGCCCTCACTCCCACCCATTTTCCTGGCAGGGGGCTAAGTGTAATCCTCCAAAAGTCACTGAACTCCATTTTTACCCTGCAACCTTCCATTTTCATCCCAGCAACTCTCCTTTGAACTTCAAGGCAAGTCTTTAGTTTGTCAGGTTCACTTCGCTGCAGCATGTTTTGTGGTTCATCTAATTGCTAGCTGGAGTGTAGCAAAGTGCTGTGTGCAACAGAAGATTTTGAATTCCATTTTGAAGCAAGAGCTGTACCCTTCCAGTTATTTAGTTTGTGGGCAGGCTTTCCAAAGGCATGGTTTAGCTAGCAAAACCTGTTCAGCTGCTAAATTAGGAGGAAAAGCTTTCGACCTTGCCTCCAATTAAAAAAAAAAAAAATGCATGTACTTATGCACCAAGACACTTTTGATTCAAAGAAGAAACCAGAATCTTCATTAGGTTTGAATTATTGGAACAACTTTTTACCCAACACCGCTTAATGTCAAAACCAGGTAAAAGAGGAGGACTTAAGATGTCTCAGTTGCTCGCACTGCAATGTTCGGCGTAAAAAGCCACATGCAAAACCCTTTCAGCTTTAGAAAAGCTCCTCTTAAGATGCAAGGGTATGAGAAGCCTGGGAAGGCTTCAGGTCAGCTGTCACTCTGTGCCTCAGGCGCACTCCAGCAGCCGCAGGCTGAGATGCCGCCTGGGACGGCATCAGCCCTGAGGAGAGAAGGATGTTGTCAGTACCACACCACCAGCAGAGCCCTCTAGACCAGCAAGGCCTCGTCTCCAAGTCCTGAAGTTGGCATTTACAAAGCTCACAAGAATTTCGAGAGCCTGCCCAGAGTTCACAGGATCTACTTCAAAGAAACATCGGCTCGGAAACGGATTCTGCAAATTTGCAGATTAAAATTGACTTTCTCTGCAGCACCCGCCTACTGTACATTGCACAGAGCCCTGCTCCTGCAGGTCAAGTTACTTCCAAACCCAAAGGTCAGGCTGACAAAAGCACTTGGCAATTTTCATGCCATGAGGCACGCAACCTTGGATTACCTCTTCCTCAACAAGCTACGTACCAAACATCCCTACTGGCTGCTGCCGGGCCAGGCGGGCCCCAGCTCCACACAGCACCTCTCCTCAGCCCCTTCAGCAACCTCACACCACGGAGCAAACCCCAAAGTGGGAATGACGAGGGCCAGATGGCCCCCTCACAAGGTCCTTCACACTTCCATAAAGAAAACAGCTCCCAAGACCCATGCCAGCAGCCTATACAAATATTCACATCCCCCTGCCTTCCAGGCTGACCCCCCATTACAGCTCTGCTGGCACACCTCTCCTCCCCTTCCAACCCCACAACAACAGTTTCTGAGAACACGCGAGTTGAGCATTGCTGAAATGTAGAATTCAGAGGTCACAAGAGGGACTACAGAACAAGTCACCAGATACTTTTACCCAATAAACTCTGAGGGACATACTACTTTGCTTTGCCTTATTACTTTTCTTCGCTGGTCATGCAGGCTCTCTTCTGCAGCCGTAAATAATATATTTTTGTTTTTAATACAGTCTCTTCTATTACCACGTTTTCCTATTATTGCATACCTGGCTTTGTAACCCGAATGCTTCTTTGGAAACACTTTTCCATGCAACTCCATAAAAATAATACGATAAAACAACAGAGATTCAGGAATTTTAATACATGGAGGAGCAAGGCAGATCCATGTCTGCATTATTAAGCCAGGCAGATTCATTCCCCAAACCCCTACTGCTTTGAGCTTACAGGCTACTGAAAACTCATTTTTATTTATCTTTTTTTCTAAAAAAGTCAACTGGAGAGGAGCTTTAAGGCTTGAAGTTGATGAAACGCTGGCATTTGGCAGAGAGGAGGCTGTGACCATTTAGGTTATCAACAGATCAGAAATACGTTGTTTTCTACTAAAACTTTCAGAAAAGGCTGTGGTCAGTAACAGAGCGTTCAACAGGAATGTTTAAAGTCTCGCACGGCTCTGTGTGCCTCCACTGCACTGCCTCCACTCCGCCTGCAGTAGCCAACATCTCAAAGCTTAGGAACATGGCTAAATAAGAGAAGTGAACCTCTGTTTGGAAGGCACTATTTTCCAGCCAGTTTCTTTTCAGGCATAATTATTGAAAACTAATATTAATGATTGAGGGTAACAATCTAGGATTGAGGAATAAATTGCCTAAGGTTTTGACTAGAAGCTAAACTATAAATATACAGTTTGTTTCTATATTCGTAGCCATATGACCTCAGCTGAGTTTTGTAATTTTCCGGCCTCAGCTCTTGATTAAAATGGGGTAATAGTGCTTATTTCCTTAATCAATCAACAATCAGTTTTGACATCCTTGAATTAACAATACAGGAAAAAGAATTCCAGCAAAAAAATGTTTTCAGGTTAAAAAAAATTGCTTAAAAGTTCTGATGCTTTCAACCAATTTATTGCCTACGTTCAACTGGCCAGGACAACCAGCCTTCTTCTATATGCTAAAAAAACCAAATCACTGAACAACAAAACTAAAGTCAAAATGCCTATGTAAGGACAACAATGGTGACTAGTAAACCAAAGCTGGAGAAATACAAGACTTCCGAATGCATTTCTGTCATAGCTTTCTTAAAGCTCATCCTTATATGGTTTATGGAAACAAAATATCCACCCCAAGGAACCACTGACTCATAAACGTGAAAGCATGAGTTTTAACCATCATCTCAAGTGATGCCTGTATTGTTAATAGCTTGAAATCCTTTCGATACTTGCATTCTTCTGCTTACTCCTCCTCTTTTATTTTTTCTCATAATAGCCTCTCCTGCCATTTTATTTGGCAGTTACACTCTTTTCTCACCTTTCCATGGAGATAATTTAAACTTTAGAACTTCAGATCCCCCTCTAACAGCGACTAAGGCTGTGCCATTCCCCACACTGCTAGTTGGGTTTTTTTGTAGAATAAATAGTTTACAGCTAACCCACAGTAGGTGAATATTGCAATGCCTGAGGAGCAAAGGACTCAAGTCTCTCAAAACCTGGTCTACCTCAAGGCGTCTCACTTCCTCATCTTCAAAATGGGAACAAGATTATCCATTTGTCAGAACATACTTTCCTCATACAGCAAAACTCTCTTCGTCCTGTGCATTTCCAAAGCAGAGCAGGGCTCTCAACACAATAAACGGTAATATAATTATATTGGTTTATAATAAAAGCATTTCTCGGTCGGAACAATAAAAAGAGTAAGTAAAAAGCATACTGAGCTAGTCTTACTGCAGACATCCATTTCTGAAATGGATAACTTGAAAAATGACCTTAGAAAACAGAAATCAAGTGATCCATAACATTTTTTCCCTATTATCCTACCTCAAATCATGAGCATTTTAGCTGTTGTTAAGCTAGAAGTCTAGACTTCATGTTTCTTGAGAGAAAAACTCAAAGGAACAGTATGATAAAATTTACTACTCAGGCAGGCAGATAAAATAAGCGTCAGCTTTTAACACTTGAGTTTAACAACTGTAAAACACTGGCTTAAGGCTCATCTGAATTCTGACTCCGAATCCTGTCAACATGGACATCAAAAACACCCTGCAGGCCCCAGCCTCACCTGCGACACTTGAGCAACCCTGTATTTTTAAAAGGATTAGGGGGGAAAAAAGAATGAAAACCTATAGCCGTCACTAAAATTCATCTACTGCTTTCTAACACCCATGTTCATTCACAAAAATCCATGAAGTCATCCATTGAAGAGCTGGAAGCAGAACTGTAGTAACTGCTCAGTGTCAACCTACAGCACCCAAAAGGATTTCTGAAGCACTGCAAGAGAGAGAGAGAGAGAGAGGGAGACAACCTTGAGAATCCTTTCACTTCCCAAGCTGAGTGATCTGGATGCCTTTGGTCCTACAATGACTAAATTCAGAGGCAGAGGGGAAACAAATTCCTTTACAAAGCACACTATAGCTGTGCAGATCTGTTTTAGAAAATAAAGAGGTAAATAAGCTCTATTTTATAACAGAAAAAAAAAAAAAACCCAAAAACCATCCAGGCTTTTCTGTTGGGTTTTGGTTGGGTTTTTTTCAGCCCTGTATTGCTCACTGACACTTTCCACAAGTTTCATGAGTATCATGACCTCATGTAACAGAAGAAATACACAATTCTTTATCTTTCTCACTTCCAAACAGTCATTAAGGGCAGGAGTCTGGAGAAACAGTCCCCAAAAACAATATTTAAAAAATAGGTGGTGGCTCTTAGCTGTTCAGCAACTTAAGAGATTTATTTATGGAACTCCATACTAAGTTACTGAACTTGAAAATATATCCAAAAAGCAAGCATCTGGTTTCCATCTGTCCTCATGGGAACCAGGAAAGGGCTTTAACTGAAAAGTAAAATATTAGGGTGCAAAAGAGCAAGATCTCAGGGAGGGAGGGACATAGACAAAGAAAAATTCCTTATGCCATGCATTTTATATTTAAAAAACCTCAACAAGCTATGAAGAAGCTAAAATTTCATGTTACAAAAAGAAAAAAAACACAGCCCTGATTTTTAAACCATAGATAGTATGAAAAATGAGCAAATAACACACCCGAAATTATATTTTTATTACATAATTTAAAAATTGTAGCCTTCATAATAAACACTGAGACTTGTTTACAGAACGAATTAATTCTAAAGACATATACCTGAAAATACTTGCCAACACACGCAAATGTTAGGCACATATGTGGCTGGGAAGCACAATTTTATCTATTTGTATTTAAGCAATCTTCAAGCAAAATGGACTTGCAGTTAAGACAGCTGAAATTCTGGTTCTTTTCAGGGGCAGAGAACAATTCCATATTTGAAAAACCAACAGGCAAGATTGCCTTACATAGGAAAAAAGGGTGCTTTTACTCTCCCTTCAATTATTTTGCCAACAATCACTTACAAGTTACAAAACATCTAAATCGGTTTTCCACAAGAGGTACATGCACATCTGCCTCCATAAATATACTGCTTTAAACCCATAGGTAAAGTTTTTGAAGGCATTGTTTTCAATATCCCTTACAACCTCCCACATAAGATACTTCTTGCCCTTTATTTTGTTTGTCTCAATTTTATTTTTTCCACTTGGCACACAGAGAATAGGGGAAGTCAAGTGAAAACCTGACCAACAGTACAAAAGCATATCAAGTTAAAATACTTATTATAAGGAAACTGATCATAAAGCATTTCCTTTCTTGCCTTTTCCACGCAGGCCTACAAAGTTTCTTTCGTATCCTTTAAAAGGCCAGCGGTTGCCATGCCCCAGCCACCATGCAAACTGGGATACTGGAGCTCGTCAACCTCTAATGGGACCTACTCAAGTTCACTGGCAGAGTAATCCCTAGGGCATACCAACTAGGGCTTTTCTCCCAACTATAGTTTTGATCCTCACAACACACACAATAAAAGCACTAAAAAGCCAGAACAAGACCTTGTTTCTTTTTCAAATAGCTACTGTTTATTTTGGTTAGTCCCTCCTTAGCAAACAGCCAGCCCTGCCTCTGACATGCCGTGAGGCTGGTGGTATACCCAGCCATTTTTGCCCATAGTTCCATTACCTTCACATTACAATTAAGTCTGCACCACTACACTAATTTCCACATGTTCCACATGAGTCTGTGACAAATTATAACTGATCAAGGGTGAAGCAGGCATGCAGAGATGAGTACACTGTACTTCTTACAGCTTATCGTGACTAAAGGTCACTCGGTGCTACCACCAGAAACGTACCAAATTGAACTTACAAAATATATTCTGGTTCCCATGACTAATGTGATCAAATTGAGTTCTTTCAAATCTTTCATAAAACAACATATGGACACGCTCACAGTGCAAAGGCCATTAGCTCAAGCCATAACGCTCTTCCAATTTTCTTGGACCTCAAAGTAACACCATTAACCAACCGATCATTGGGTTCCTTTAAAGCAGCAGCCAACTTGGTCGATATCTAAGAATTTATATGCTCTTTCAAGACTAACCTCAACGTTCTTGCATTGTAATTCAAACTATCAGTAGTCTGTGTGGAAGTAGATAAAAGCTCAGAGGAGTGTAAAACCACCTAAAGATAATTAAAAGTAGTAAAACCAAAATTAGATATGTTTTAGATTTTCCCATCTATGGCATCAACTCATATTTTGAAGGCCAACATTGTTTCACATTGACAGCATATCTTTAATCTTGCATGTGAAAAATCACAGATGAAAATATTTTATCTAGTTCGGTTTTATTTTGGGAGAAGAGACGGGAACAGAAGAATATTATTATGGAGATCTCTCAATATTAAAATGGCTTATCTTGCCACCCTGTTTATACTCTCAAGCCATCCTTCCCACAGGCATTCAGCATCTGCAGTTCGCATGAGCCAGTGTGACTCCACGAAGCACTTTCTTCCAGGCTCTAAAGAACAAATAAACAACTGAAGCAAATCTCCTGCTAAACAGCAATCAGAGCAAGGAAGTTTTCACAAGCAGAGGAGCCAGCAGAGCACTATCTATGGCTTTGGTTCCATGGGATCCGGGCAGAATTAGAAACAGCTGAGACCATGGGGCCACGGACTGGTAGAGCCACAAAAGAGGACATCTGTCCCACCCCCAGATGCTGAGACCGAGGCTATGCCTTTGATCTCTGCTAGTCTGATCCTGACTTAGCCTTCAGCTGTCAGGTAGCTGACGTTGGTGAGTCAGTTGCTACGCCGGGTAGGAAGGGTGAGAACAGGAGGGGACCAGGCTACCTCATCATTAATTCAATTTTCAAACCACTCATCCCTGCACCCAACTAGAAGCAGCCTCCAACAAGTTATTGCCTGACCAAAGACACACCTGCTATTCCTTTCCTATATCTGATATCAACCCTGCCCATCAATTTATGGCAACGTGAGAAAGTGGGCCAAACCCCTACACTCCCAGCTGCCTACTGGAGTGACTCAGCGGACTCCTGGAAAGTGTATTTCTAAATGGCCTGCCTGCCTCATTGGGAGACAGAAAAGCAAGTGACACGCAACATACAAGGCATGATTCTTCTGATGAGTTTCATCAAGAAACTTGTAATGCCAACTTTACAAGTTTCACTCAATAAGATGCTGTAGGCACTAACCACACCACAAGATACTTCTTTCCTCAGAGGCTGAGCATAGGGAATCCCTTATTAAGGGTAGGTAAGGACCAAAGTACAGCAGACAACAGAAAAAACAAGACACTACAAGCAAGGCTGAACTGTAGCCTCTTAGAAAAGAAAGCACTCACACAACCATTCAACTACAGGTCATGTAGGGCTGGGACCAAGCACCACCACCCTGGAGAGCTGGACGTTTGTCGGACCTACAACCATGTCATCTCTTCTATTCTTATATCGATGAACTCTCCGGGAGAGGTGTTCCTTTCATTAATGGCAAGATAATTTGCCAGAAAAGGTAGTAACTGTTGAAGAGATACTGTTATGGGCCTCAACCAATGCTCTCTGAGGAACTTTGCATTGGCAAAGGCCAGCACAAACAGCAATCACAGGGTGCAACTGCTGTTGTTTTCTTTGATAACAAGAAAAGATGGTTCTCATTATGTGATGGCTTCAGAGGCCAATTCTCCTCCAAGATGCTCACTCACATCCTTAAATAAAAATAGCAGTATTCTAATAAAAGCCAATATTTAGCCCTGGGGAGACTTTGGAGAGCTTGAAGGAATTTCTTGCTTGTGCTGCTGCTCTTCCTGCTTCAGTTCCAATAACCCGCACATGAGCATCCTATGTCCTTCTTCCAACCCCTCCCAAAACATAGTCCCAGGCTAACTGGAAAACTGATGAAATTCAATGAAATGTAGGTTTCAGAAATGAGGAGGCTGGACCAAGATGTTAACTTCTACAGACCTGCTGCAATATGCAAGGGAAGCTGCTACTTTGTGAAACATTAGTATCACTTTGGGAAATATTTCTCTTTCACTCCAAGCTGCAGTTATTTTCATCCATACAACTCAGGGGTTAACTGTTTAAATAAATCCATCATTCTGTTTGTCGACATCTGACGATGTAGGACTTAACCCAAAAATAGAAGTGCCCCTAGTCAATCAGGGGAAGGGGAGGGAAATAGAGCCTGGACAAGATCTGTTTTTAATTAAAAAAGTGTTAACAAAACCAAAGCTCAAAAGCAAGAGGAACTAGACTTCTTCATTCAATTGAGAGCAGGTGACAGAAGGTTGGAAAAGGCCTTTGTCGACTTACATAATTAACATCTAATAAGTTTTCTAAAATGCTATAAATCAAGACACATTTCAGTCTACAGCAGCATATCTTTCAATTGTGGCCATTTAACTCCATGCACTTTGCCAAACCACTTACACGCTTTTATCCTCTAAACAACTGTTAGGGTGATGATTAATTTTCTTAAAAAAAGAGAAAAAGGTATCTTACCTTTGCAGAGTCATGTTCAAATTGCCCGTACATGCCTTGATCTTGTTTTGTGCTTCTAGATGAGTCATCCCATCCGTACTTATCCCATCAATGGTGAGAACCACATCACCTATTCCCACATTTGCTCGGGCTGCCTTGCCACCATCATTAAGCTGTAATATCACAAGAATGGCAAATGAGAAACTTGGATGATGTATGTCTATATTCTCTGAACACAAGACCACAATATCTTAACGATGCTTTTTCTTAGAAAGAAAAAGAAAAAAATATATATCTTTTATCTTTTGTGAGTATGCCCCTATGAAAGTTACTGTACTATCTTTACTTCTGGTGAAGCAATATTTATAGGTTCTTGTCCTTAGTTCACTTGGATGACAGGAAAAGCACTGCACAGTATTGCCTAGTTTTCAAAACCTCCAGTTTTACTTTAATGGTTGGAAGCTGTGCACATGGACCAAGAGACACAAGCTGGGCTGGGCACACAGAGTTTCCTGGATGCCAAGTTCCAGCCTCCTACCTCTTCATATATGAAATTTTTCCCACAAGAGGAGAAAGGAAGGCTGTAAAACAGCTTTTTCCTTTCTAGATTTTTCATCTAAACAACCTCTTCAAAGTTTATGTATTTGTCAATGACTGGTCATGTGCATGGAAGACTCTTCCCCAGCTGCAACTACTAGAAAGTCAAAAGTTCAACACCACAGACAGATCGGTTACAGGACTTTCTCTGAATAGGTTGAAAGCCCCCAGTGACCTGCAGTATATTCAGACCAGAATGAGAAAGGCCTCTTGAGCAGTCTGCATCTTTGATCAAGGTCACTGCCAAAGGTCAGCCTGTGGTCCACTTGAATGGAATAGTCTTGCAACAGAAACCTTTGTAAAGTTCACATTATTGACCTCGATTGAACAATAAATTAATCTTTTCATCTGATGTCACTGAATTTCAACTAGCTTCATTCTCCAGAACAGAAATGGAAATAAAGCAACACACGATAGGATCTATGCACTGATTTATATCCCTGGTCCTCAATCTGCTAATCACTTTATAGTTGGCTGAAGAGAGGAGTTCAGGATGGTGAAATTCCCTCTTTGTTTCCAGATGTATTTCGTGTCTTAAAGCAGAGAAGTTGTAGCTGCTTGTGTTGCGCATACAATATCTCACAGCTCTTTCCTTTGCATGTAAGCATGAGTGAGCTCCTTGAAGAAAGTGATACGTTTCAGGCAGGTGTTACAAAGAGCAGAATTATTTCATCTTTACTTCCTAAAGTGAAGTCCATCTTGGACCATAGTCATGCTTTAGTAAGCAACTTCTCAAAGGGAGGGCAGAAGGAAGGCTTTCATCTCTGATGTTTCTAAACCCCTTCACTGTTTTAGTTCACTCAGTAGGGATCAGGAAGTTTCAGTTCCTTGTGGTTCCTTTTGACAATGACCAACCACAAAGTACAGTCACCAGTCTCCACACCTAGATGTCTCAAACAGGAGAAGCCAGGCTAGGTCTTGAAAACTGCCCATGGCAAAGGGGTAGAATTACATGAAATACTAGGGACTTGGACCTAGCATTTGTGTATGAACAGTCACTTGTCAGTAAACCTGTGCAAAGTGTCCCATCAGCCTACCTGATATGGTTAAGGCTTTCCTAAAATCTCAGAGACTGTAATACATGACAGCTGTGACATGCAGATTGGACAGCATCTGAAGACAAATACTCAAAGGAAAAACATAGGAAAAAGTATTGCCTAATCCTGCAAGACAGATGCAAATGCAATACTCCAAAAATATATAATTTGACAACACGTAGACCAAAAGCAGGAAATTTCACATTCAGTGGATCATAGATTGGTGTTGAAAAATGCCAGCCATGCCCCACAGATAACTGAAGTAGCAGTTTTTATCAACTAAACACAGTAGCCAAAAATTCAAACAAAACCAGAAAAATCCTTCCATTTGGTGTTAATCTACGCTACCAAATACATTATTTTGATGAAAGGGGAAGCCCAAGATGCAGGAAAACTTGTCATCTCTCAGATTCAAAATAGCAGCCAGGCCCTCAGCATTATAGGTCTACAGAACAATTTTACCCAGAGTTGAAACCGAAGGGTGCTATCAAGGGAAAGTTAGCAGAGCAAGTTCCATGCAAGGAAGAAAAGTAGAAGACAGAGGGAAAAAAAAAGAGATGCACTAATTTCAGAGAAACTTCTTGACTGGCTAAATTAATCAGAATTACAGCTTGTATGGTGCATCATTTCACAAAAGCCTTCAACAACAAAGCCGAAATTCCTCAAAAAGTTGGTGTTCATACCCAAATTCTGAGCTAAGAGAGATGGATACTATAAAACATAGATCAGGGAACCCTACAAGCATATAGAAAGCTATGACCAACATAGCTATTTATAGGGAAGCTCCTCAAACCTTTGGGTGAGGAGTGGAACTTGCCATAAACAGATCCCTAAAACCGATACGTTACGGCATGCTGACATTTGTCAGCAAGGTCTGGAAAAGGGAAAGGAACGTAAGGGCGCTAAAAGCTAAAGGTCAAACAGATCGTTGTGCTTTGTGATTGGACTGCTGAAGTGAATAAAATCTATCTTTCTCCGAATGTACGCAAATACACATGATGTTCACGCTTCGTAATTCGGAATGAAAAAAGCAACCTACACAAATTCAGCAGTAAGGCTTCAAAAGCAGGCTTCAGGGTGACTATTTCTACGGGGGGACAGGGAAGGGGGGAAGGCCTTACCATTCAAAGAAATAGAAAATAAAACAAATTAATTAAAAAAATAGTTTTTTCCTTTGATTCCAGTGGCCAACCCATGACAACCCACAACTAAACACCTGACTTTCAAACTGTTGCCTACTTTTTGCAAGTACTTCTTAGAGACAGCTGTAAAATCACTTCAGCAAAACCCCAGTCTGAAAATCCCTGAAACACATATGGCTGGAAAATGCACCCTGGATATGGGGGAAAAAGCAGGCAGGTCTTGAGAAGTGTGATGAGCTCCTGGCTATGTCCATGAGACCTGCCGTGCAGGCAGGGGGCTGAATCTGCCTTATAGGTAAGGCTGTCACAGGTACACCTGAATGAACAAATTACTGGACAGGAGCGTGAAGAACTGCAGAGGGATGCCAGAGCAGTAATCTCCTTATCTAGATATAGTGAATAAGACTTCCAAGTAACACCTACTGACTTGGGATAAGAGATCTGACTAACCAAGAGAGGTGGGATTGACACTTCCAGGAAATGTCAGCCAAAACACAAGCCTTCCCTGAGAGTTCCAGCCAGAATCCTTGGCTTGTGAAGCAGCTACAACAAAGTGGGACTGAAGCTGCCAGGGCAGAGTTTACCATGCAAGAGGAATACAATTGGTTTTACCTAGCTTCTAAAAAATCCAACAGATGGAGAAGATATGAATTACCGTAGGGGCTAATATATTGGAAATTTTGAACTGGTACTTATAAATCATTACTACTTTTGTACCACATTTTTTGTCCTGTATGTGTGATTTTATTCTTAAACCACAAATTTAACCTTAGCTTAGTAAAATTATCTGGCAACCGTCACTGGTGAACTACAGTATTACCTATGCCTAAATACCAAAAGAGCAGTAAACTGATGGACAAAA
>VXBO01001297.1:276061-309914 GCA_013400135.1 Rhinoptilus africanus | reverse complement strand
AAAAAAAAAAAAATCACAAAAATCCACCTAATGCTTAATTCCTAGTAGGAAAAAAGTATATCCTTAAAACATACCTTTATTAAACATACACATGCAAACAAATAGAATCAATGCAACAAGACCCACGCACAGAAGAGTAGAGCACTAAAATTATGAAACTGTCTACCTATGAATCAAACTAACTTCTAAGCACCACAAATATTCTTCAAATACGTGATGGATCTGTTTTAATTCTGTATTTATGAGGCAAGTTTAAAAAAAAAAATCAAGCACGAATTACAGCTACAAAAAAATGAGACTTTTTTTCTGATGTTAACCACCAGATTGTGAAGCCACAAAATTGCCAAGCCAGAAATGTTTCCTCCTCCTTAGTTCCATCCCTCTGTACTCTGGGAAGCTCATTTACAGACAGAGGGGGAGGAAAGCAGGAGAGACATTTCATGACCAGGCACCTGCTGAGGCCAATCACCCCCGCAGCCCCCAGCAGCAACCCTCTTTTCCGCCCCTCAGCAGCAACCAGCTTCATGGCCGAAAGCCAAAAGCCAGTCTATGCCATCCAGAGATGCTCAGGACGCTTTCTAATAAACATAAATAAAATCACCCATCTAATGTTACGTTTCAGTTTTGTCTGACAAAGAAAAAAAAGGTTTTGTTGCTCTTGTTGTTTTTAACATTAGTTTTCCAAAACTCCAAATATTGTTCTAAAATACATTCCAAACGGAGATAAACCAGAAGTAAACCAGTGCTTGATCCAGGATGAACTTCAAAAGCAACAGTATAAAAAGTCATCTCGCTATAGCTCTATGCCTCAGGCTGTTAAAATCAAACAGTCCCAAAACACTGGAATATAACTGTTTCCTTGAGCTAATTTTTAGCCAGCCTATTATTTCATTTGGCAATAGTGTCTCTCTCTATATATTTAAAAAATAGCTTTTTTTACTATTACTGTCAAGTTTTAATGAGATATTTTAAAAGATGCTTTCCAGGAAAATTGCATAGGCACACATACCCGTGCATCTGCCTCTGGATCAACGTAATTTGTAGCCTAACTCATTTCTAATTAACTTATAACCATCTATTCCTCACATGACTAAGAGGAAAACTTGACAAGCAACTCTTCTTTGAACCATCACTATTTAGCCTTCATGCAGTAATAAATGATATACTTACATTGCAGTTACTCTTAAGACAAAGGTCTATTTGACTAGAGATGGAAGCTGTCTTTTATCTTTTCCACACAGTCTGCTTTAAATCAATCTTAGCTGCAACTCGCTCATGTGATAGTACAGCACAACCACTCTCCCAGAGAAACTATTTCATAGTCTGACAGTAAATAATGGTCCCCCCATCACACGAGCATCCTTCAATGTCATCTGCAACTTTCTCTCAGAATGTAATTCATTGTTCCCAATTTAAATCTCCCTGGGCTATCTGAACTCCCTCCAGCTTGATTTTTACCCCTCGAGCATTTCTGATATGTGGTTGGCTACAGCAATGCAGTTTAAAGACATGCATAATCAAAGCAGAAGTGAACCAATGATCTTTGTATCATCACTACTCTTGCTTCTCTTTCAGTCTACGTCCTTCCCTATATTAAAGAACATTACAGGAGAACTTTGCAGAATCATAAACCAAAATACTCTTCTTAAATTAAAAAATGTATCAAATAAAATAAATCTTTTATCAAATAACACCCTGCCTTTTCACACAGATGTTAAAGCTCTTGTGGTTTGATCTCCCCTGCCATCATACACTTTCTGCAAATATTTACACTTATTACCTGTTACTGCTTTTATTTTTTTTTATGAGGCCTAGCCTCATTTCACCTGACCAAAGTACCACCTTGCACCAACAGCCAGTAAAGTACGTAAAGTTCAAAGTATGCTAGAAAATATCCCTTCAGTGAATCGCTGCAAGCTTGGAGAAGCAGCCCTTACTGTATTTCTGAAAAACACAACCTTGCCCCAAAACACGAGGAGGGGCATGCTTAAGCTCCATAGCTGCATCGTCTCCCTCACAGGAATTCTGCGTGTCCGACCTGACTCCTGATAGGTGGCCTCAGCACCGTGCAACCCGCAGAGGCAGCAGTGTCCTGTACGGGGCTCTGAGCCCTGAACACCACCAGCTCAAAGAGGGTATCATAGTATCATTTTGGTTGGAAGAGACCTGTAAGATCACGAAGTCCAACTGTGAATCCACACTGCCAAGATACCACTAAACCATGTCCCTCAGCACTACATTTACAAGTCTTAAATACCTCCAAGGATGGTGATTCCACCACTTCCCTGGGCAGCCTGTTCCAATGCTCAACAACCCTTTCAGTGAAGAAATTTTTCCCAATACCCAATCTAAACCTACCCTATATTGCTGTGCGTCAGTGTGCCCTACCCAACAGGGTGGCTCACCAAAGCCCTCCCTCACTTCCTACCCTGCCAAGGAGGAAGCAAAAACCCCACTCACACTCTAGACTCCCGACAGGCTTGGGACACTTGAGATTCTAGCTTACCACTCCTGCATGAAAAATGGAGCCATGACAGCACCTGCTCTTTGTGACAAACCAGCTTCCTCTGTGCTCAATGGAAACCGAGAGCTGTATCATATTCCTCACAGCCTTTACTAGGGCAATATTATTCGCATAGCCAACAGATTAGCCATCCAGCCTCGATACTTGCTTCCAAATCGAGAATGTACATGCCAATTTTAAAGTCCAGATCAAATTTATACAGCTTAGTTATAAGAACCCTAATGCAGGGTTTGCAGTGGAAACCACTGACACAACCAGCTATAAAAGGGGTTATGAGACAGTCCTGCAAATAAGTTGAAGGTTTTCCCCAAACCAAGCAGGGATCAAAATAGCTTAGGTCAAAAATTGATTACCAGATTACCTTTTGATTACCAGAGTATTTTGCTATGTATCAGTGCCAGGAAACACTGCCCTCACCTCACTCCTCTAAGCCATACTCCTGCGTGCTCCTGTAAGTTTTCACTTCCCTTGTTTTCTCCCCATAACTTTAAAGGTGCTTCCAGACTGATCTATTAAGCCGTAATCTAAGTAATCGTTAAATATAACATGTAAGAAAAAAAAAAAGTATAAAGCAAAGTACCAACTCACCATACTTCATGGACTGGCTGTGGACCCCACGAGCAGATACCACCCCAGCCCTGGCCAGGGGGCTGCCTGTGCCTCCCGGCCTGTCCTCCCAGCTCCTCCTGCTTCGCTTCTTCCCTCTCCCTCCACAGGCAGCAGCTCCTTCACTGTGGTGCAGCAGTGGCTTGGCTGCAGTAGACCCAAACCAGTCCTTCGACTCATCCCAGCTCACAGGAAAAGGATGGGGAAAGCCCATAAGCATTTGGACATTTTGCCAGTGAAGAACCCACAAAACCATCTCTTGCATTTCATTCGCAGGTCTGCTACCTGTCCTCAGCAGTAACACTGACAACAACATGCTTTTAAATGTGATTGCGCCATGTATTTTCACTTTAGAAATTATGTCAAACAAAACCTAACACAAAGTTTGAGCTTTCCCTCAGCACAAACTTGGCTGAGCACGCCTGTGGGTTCACAGGTTTCAGGAAAAAGACACATGATTTCAACTGACTCCTCTTTTCTTCTTAAGATTTTTCTCTTAGTGTATTTCAGCCCTTAATTTTTATCTAATGCCCTCCATAAAGAAGAAATTTTAACTTGCTTTTGCACTTTAAACAAACTGCTACATACACACACACCCCCTCATCGCTCTATCCATCCCTGCACACACCAAACACGGAGCCACGCACCTACAGAGGAGCACAAGAGGATGTCAGCAGCTAAAACCAGAAAAGGCACCATGTACTGTTTATTACTCTTACACACAGTTGGGTCGATGCAGAAAAGGATTCAAAAATATACGCTAAATTTACAAAACAGAATAACTGCACTAAGCATTGGCCTTTTGGTATGTGCTCTTTTATTTTTCAATCAACTAATGCTAAACAGATCAACTTTGATGCCAGGGGAGCGCAGCAGAGGGAGCAGCCTTCAGCTTCCCTTGCTTGTCCCAGAACAGGCTGTTAATAAGCAGAACAGTTTTCACATGCTGATGCCAGAAGGGTTATTAGCTGGTGCCATCTCTCACTTGTCACGGCTTGACTGATCATGGTTTCCTTGTGGCTGTACTCTTCCATGAGCAGGTTTCATCTCTGCTACCTCTCCCCCTTCCCTTACATCAGCCCAACCGCTGCAGGACACAAGGAAGCAGAGGCAAACAACTTCCCAAAAGCTGCCTTCAGCTTTCATTTTTGACATAACACCACTACGGCATCATCACTGCAAATTCAGTAGCAATTATTAGTAAGGACAATCTCTGCTTTTGACCTTTACCATATGAAATGGAAGCAATTAACTACACACGCAGCAATACATTCTGATACATTTCACGTATTTTACATGCAGTTTAAGCTTTTTTCCAGGTACTGACATAGAGGTTAAAATTGGAATTCAAAGGCTTATTAAAATGAGTCAAAATTCCCAGTCACTTTGCATGAGGAATAAAGAAACCACTCCATACAACTGTACCTCTATTGGCATCTAACAAGACTAAACGCCTGGTCTTGCTTTTCCAAGCCATTCAAAGCATTGAAGAGAACAAAGAGCTAAAAGGATTGTGACCAGGATGGGATGGACGATACCTGTGGGTCCCCTGAATAACAAGAGACAACTAATGTTCCAAGATGGTGAAGAAATAATGCCACAAGGTCAAATAACAAGTTGTCAAAAGGACTAAGGCAAAATAATTCAGACATGGTGGCTAAAAACATATTTGCAAGAAGAACGTGAGCAATTCCAAAAAAATATATGCTTTCCAAATATTTAAGTGATGGAAAATGATTTACAGTAAAGTGCCAGAATGTCTGCAGATATTTAAGACCCTAAATTAGTAGCTTTCACTAAGCCTACTCTCAAGGAGCTCAGTCGTGTTCTCATGCTGCCAGTGAGCCTTAGAGCCCTATTTATTTTAACTGGCTGTCTTTTCTCTGAAGATTATTCTTCTGTTCAGAGAGTTTACAGAACTAATCCAGATTTCTCCCTGGGAGACTATATGCCAGTGGGTAAAAATTACTGCCTACTTAATTTCTCAGAGAGACAGAAAGAGGAAATGGAATCAAAATGTAGCTAGAAACGCAACATAAACTTTGTACGGCTGCTTTAGCTTTTGGGAGCTGCAAGTTTGTAGACTCTCTCTTCCACTTACAGGCTTGGGTTGTTTTGGGCAGCCAACACAAATTAAGCCCGCAAGCAAAGCACAAAAATACTTGGGACTGCTGAGGAGACATCATCTCAGCAGCCATGAGGTTTGCATCAGAACAGAAGATTAAGCGCCTGTTCCTTTTGGAATAAACATTTTGGAAAGTTACTAAGTAAGTTTTATTGCTGGAGTCTCCTGACCTAACCCAAACCAAAGAAGAGTTACTTTTCTCCAATGGAGCTTAAGTGTGAAGCAGCAAAAGGGACCGAGCTCAGTTTCTTCCAAAGAAGAAATCTATTTCCATACCGTAAAGACCATACATATGAAGATGTCTGCAGTGTATATAATGGTGTATTTCCTTCTCAAACAGGATTATTTTTATTCATTTACAGATGATAAAATTAATTCCACTAACTAAACATTCATCTTCTTAATAACCCAATAAGTGTCATCTTGTTTTCATAGCCTACAATTTAGTCTGTCTTAATGGGATATGTCTTTTCTGCATCAAACATGATGCAACCAACCCATGCCTTCCAGAACACCCAATTTATGAATACTAATAGAATAATATCTTCTACCGTGTAACTTAAAAGTATTGATTTTTATTTTTGCCTTGGGGTACCTCTCACAGGAAAAAGAGGAGCCTTGTACATGGAAGCAGTAAGAAAGGAATGCAACTATATGAAGCAATCCCACACATGAAAGCAAAGCAGAGGAGAGCAAAGCAGAGAGCCAGTTATATGGGTAAGCGTGAACCAAAAACTCATCTGACAAAAGCTAACAGCTAGTGGCAAGAAAATGCTACCACAAATTGAATCTGTTGTGATACACCAGCCATTGTTTCGCTTTCTCCCACCCAGAAACAAACCAGGCATGCACTAACACGTAGGAAACAACCCTCTTGCTTCAAAGAATTGAGATAATGATAAGCTGCAGCACGTGAGTAAAGAAGAAAACGGAGGCAAGTTCGGGCACTGTGAATAGTGCTTACTGGCACAAATCATCTGTCCAGGGAGCACAGCTCAGCTGAATGCCAACCCAAACTGGCACCCTGCAAAAGCTGTAGCAGAAGTTCACTTTCAAGGTGAAACCCAAACACAGCAATGAGAGCCCACCACATCCACTCCCCACAGAAAGTTGGTTTGCCACATTTAGGAGCCACATATTTTAAAAAATGAAGAGAGAGAGAGAGAGAGAGAACAAACTCTGTTAGCATTATAACCAGCAACTTAAAAGGCTAGGGACTCAGAGGTACCTTTCTGCCAGCTCTCCTTTGAGCTCAGCACCGAAGGAGAGAGTGCAGAAGAAATGCATCAAGGTGCAGAAGCTTCTCTCACTCAACCGTGCTGCATCAATAGATGGTTCACATTATAAGTATAAAGGCATTAATGCTTATGGCACTTTCCTTTGCTAATGTGGAAGAAAAAGGCAACCTTACACTTGCGAAAGAAGACAGCTCAGCTCAGGTAAATAAGCATACTCTCAAGTGCATGGAAAGAAACAATTAAACCAACTATGGCTTAAAACATTGATGTCCCGAGACCTACTACAGATCAATGAAAGCACAGTCCTATATGTACGTGCCTTCATTTAATGCAATGGAGAGAGAACTCTGCAGGGTAAGTCCAATGCAAACTTCTAGCACAAAGAAATAAAACAGAAATAGGAGACATTAGTAAATTCTAGTGGATATCTTGCCTTTTATACATCAAGGGGATATTATAGCAGACATTTACTTTAAGCCAGACACTTACTGGCCAAAACCCCAAAGTATAAAATATTGCAGAAAAAAGTCCAATAAAAAATCCTCAGAAAACAAGAAACACATTATAAAGGAGTTGCACATGGTTTAATAAATGCATACCAGCTGTTTATAGCTAAGACAAAAAAAAAATCTTAATCACAAGTTAATAAAGCTCGTGAGAATATATAACAATTTCACATTTAATTTTCCATTTCTAAATTACATATACACACAACTGTTTTCATTTACTTGACTTTAAACATCACTTTTACATAATTTGTTTACACAGTTCCAGGTGTGGTGGTTTTATATATACATTTATTTATAGATGTATTTAAGACACTGAATATATTACTACAGATAGTGTTATACACATATATTCTTCAAGTAAATATTTATGTATAAATATTTATTTTATACACACACCCCTATATAAATAAAAAAGGCATTTGTCCTCTCTGCAGGGGACCTGTACCTGACGACCACATGAAGATTATCAACATTTTTTTTAAGGCAGCACATGACAAAAAGCACTTGTCCAGAGAAAATATTCAAGACAAATACTCTGACTGCAAAATGAAGACCCTCATTTTAAGTAAATTATCCTTATCATTCAATTGTCAGATGTATTGCAGATATTTAAGACTGAATATAAACCCATGTGAAACTTCGCTACTGAAGCTCCAGAGAGGAAAATGCTAGTGTACTTGTTGCCATATGAACTTTGTTGAAATTTCTTGCTGCTGTATTTTAACAGTTTTCTGAGTTTCGCTGCTGAGAGTGGCACTGCAATTGCTAATCACAATAACCTAAAGTCAGAGTTACGTTGCAACATGGGTTTTTTTCTTACTTGGACATCTGGAGATCCAGAAGTTACACACACAACTAAACAATGAATACATCTGGTTATCATGTCACTCTGAAAAAAAAAACCAATGAACAAAACTCAACCCTTCAAATTTACTCCCTGCAACAGTCTATCACTTGCCCTCTGCCTATCACCAAGAAGTGGCAAGTTTCCAGCCATTCAAGACCTCAACTTGCAGAGGAATCCTGTAAAATAGAGCCTGATAGTCACATTAGCTCTCTGGTGACAACTTCTTTTTTTATTTTCTCACTCACTCCAGTTTGTATGTCATGACCCTAAGCTCTATACTACCAAAACTACAATCACGACATTTCAAAATAAAGATGCAGAAAAAGAAATCCACCCTAAATATTCACTCTACTTCATTATAGCACCTAAGGAAACAAAAATTTAAATCATATACAGGCTTAGATTTTAGGACTAAAACCCAGACTACTCTAGCATTCTGAAAAAAAATCCAGTGCTGGTTACAGACAAAGCTAGGAAACAATTCCAGGTTGAAAAACGCAACACCAAAACCCAGTATCTGTTAATTTCTCCAACTTGATCCAAGACAGATGGTAGAGAAACCCTGCAGTTTGGATTTTTTGTTTGTTTCTTGTTATTATTGCTGGTAAGAGTACAAAATATTGATCACTCACATAGAAGTCACTGGCCTCCATGCGATTTACACTCTTCTCATAACCTCCAAGACCTACATACAGCCTCTTAAATGCCTTTGAAGCTATTTAAGAATAAATGGTGCCTGACCATCACACAAGCAGGAGGTTTTTGATAAATGATGATAGAGCCTACCTTCATGTCTGCTAAATCCGTGCAATTTCTTTTTGAGCATGTCACTTTGAGCTTTTTCACTGAGTACCCAACAACGAAAAATTTTACTGTAGGAAGACTCATGCTACCTTTCAAATAGCTTCTAGAGGTAAATGCATTACTTACAGAACTGCTGAAAATAACACTTTGGAAGAGGGTAAGTAGAAAAGAAGGAAGTAAATAAAAATCAGTATCTATATTGGTTTTTTTCAGATAGCTTTTTCTTGAATTCAACTATATCAAATGAAGAACTAAGTTTCTGGCCTTTATAATAATGCCCTTTTGATCACTATTTTGGCAACAGCCAGGAAGAATAATTCTTGCTGTCTCACCATACTACTCTGAACATTAATGGATTTTGTGGCGAGATTCTTGTGAAAGCTGGGAGCACAAGCAATTACATACCCTTTGCCAGTAGAAAGATGGGAAAGACATTTTCAAATTGAAAAGGTATTCAGAATAAATCATCAGCATGCTCTCTGCTGAAAGCTTATCCTTAAAAGAGATTCTCCACATCAGTCCAAATCCAACAAAAATTATGCAACTAACACAGCCTCTCAAAAGCAATGAAAAATCTCTTAAGCTACCAAGAAAAAAAAAGTAAGAATATCCAAGAAACATTTTGGAAAGTGGGGCAGGAGAACTGCCCTGGCAGAGTTACCCTGCCATCATGCTGCTTCCCACTTGGAGGCTCACCACAGCCAGGACTGCTGGCAAGGTCAGTACTGCCGCGCAGGAGATGTCAATGCCTACTGCCCGAGATGGGGGGGACAGCAGAGGAAGCCTCCACTGTGAACCTCCCCAGCACCTGCTGATGCATCCATCAGCTGTGACTTGACAGTGTTCAAAATCATGATTTACAAGACACATAAGCAGATAACTCACTTCAGTGGGACATAAGACTTCGTTGAGCAGTGGTACACTGTTTGCAAAACAGTTTTTCAAGATAAAATAAATGAACTTTTGGCTGCAAGACTTGAGATAAGAGAAGGAGACCAACCAAGCAAAACCATCCCCATATACTGAGGTGGGAAGGGGAATGCCGTTTCCAGAATTGCTGAGGCTCCACCTTTAGTTTAAGGGAACATTAAAAAAAAAAAAAGTAGAACTATTTTAGTCCTGTCCATTCCCCATCTCCCCAAACATCACCAGCCAGGATAAGATGCCGTATTCAAAGGCCATCACAGAATGAGGCTTGGCCACCAGAACGAGAAGGAACCAATTGCTTTCTCAGCCAAGACCGCCACTCAAGGCGTGCTTTTATCAATCACCAAACAGCAATAGCATCCCTGGTGGATGCAGGAATAACCACACGCATGGAAGCAGAAAGTGAGACTTAACGTGCAGCCAGTGACCTTCGGCAAGCAATGTCCTCATGTCATATGAGCTGATGACACCAAGGGTCATGTTGCTCCAACCCTAAAATGCACCACTCGCATATTTACTGCCTGTTTAACAAACCAATTTTAGGGAAAGGCTTTGTCATCATAAATACACAATTTTTATTCAACCCATTGTTAAAAGCCAAAGGGCTTCAGTGGGACAATGAAAAATCCACAGAAAGATCCAAGCTCTTTGCACAGCCATCCATCATGCTTTCCTTGAAATTAACACCTCCAGACATTCCTCTCCGGCCACCTAATAGAAGGCATCAAGTATCTTAAAATGACGCAACCTACCAAAGGGAGGCCCTGGATTTACAGCACATATCCCCAAGTGGCTGAACAGTCTGGAAGTGTTTCATATCTCTCGCTAGTGTTCAGTTACAGCCTGGACCTCTAATCCACTAAAAGGTTTGCTTTTCCAGGGAGGAGAGGGATGTTTTCTCTACCTTCTAAGCTGCTCAATTTAAGTGATGACATAGCACAATCATAGCATACCTAAACATACATTTCATGGTGTTTTCATACATTAATAATGAGCACATCGTGATAAGATTTTCGAAGAAAAGCATAAGCACTGACATGGCTACCAAAAAATATTAATATCTGTCCTTACTGGATTTTAATACTGAAAGGCAACATGGTCTCCTCCAGGGCCACACACTGAGCCAAGTGTGTTGCTGCACATATTCCTAAAGACTGGGAAATAGCAGCGTCCAAACCAGGACTTACAGGGAGAGCAAGGGGACAAACTGGAGTCTTGCAAATGTTTTCAAACAAATGCATGAACACGGTAAACAGACGTGGAGGATGATGGATATGGGAACTTCAGCAGTCTCGCTCGGGTGGTCATTGACAGCAGCAGCAGTAACCGGGTGTTTCCTCCCGTCCCTTGTCTGTGTGTGTGCGCGCGATTGAGCTTCCACAGTTACTACTGGTGTACGATGTCACTTACGCAGCAAAAAATACTTGTTAGCCCAACCAAGAGTTACCGTCCAAATGCAAGCCTGTGTCAATCTCACAAAAATAACCTCCATCGCAGATTGGGACTGGTCACCCGGTGAATTCAAAGTCTCCATCCCGGGTGTTTGCCCCACTGTCTCCCAGGTGCAGATGGCATCCCAAGGAGAGCAGCCCTCCCAAGGGGACAGGCCCTTATTCATCCACAGGAGCCAACAGCCCCAGACACTCTCAGTGCCTTTGGGTATTGTGCCACCCCGGAGCACCTCAGCCTCCCATTTATAGGAGCTCCTTACTAACATGAAGTTCACAAGGCGTTTAATTACCTATGAAGTGCTTCTCTCATTAACTAAACAAACTAAACATTCCAAGGGAAAGACCAGCACTGGCAGCGCTGCATTTTGTGGCAATGACTCATATTGAAGAGCATGATACCAGTAAGTTAATGGCTGAAGAAGTTACATTTCAAGCCCTTCAGATGTACAAGCAAACCGAGTTCACTCCTTCAATCTGCAGTGCTTCACTGGAGTGAGGAAGCACAAGCCTTTGGGAATTTAAAGCATATAAACTAAATAAAAATTACAGCAGCACAAGACGTGAACCAGGGGAGAGTTTCCTCCACATTCCCACTAAATTGAGGAGGAAAAAATGTCTTTTCTGAATAAACAAAGCTTAAAGCAGAACACAATCTTACAATTATTTTTTTTTCTTCCAGACTAAACTAAGATACAAATGCACAAAAAAAAAGAAATTATTAATGAAATTCCAAGTACACCTACAAAAATCACGGTGCAGCCGAAAGTTTGCATTCAGATGTCAACATGTATAGTGATTAACCTGCCTGAGGTTATACCAGACCTCCCTGCTTCTCTGCTACTGTCACATGCGCTTCCTAAACACTAACCACAGCGCCCACTGAAGAGAAAATAGCTGTCATTCCTCCCCCTCTTGCAGAGAAGACACAGCAGCCTGGTTTTCATCATCCTGAGGAGTACAAGACCGATGTAACAACTGAACAGGAGAAGGAGCAGGCTGGAACAACAGCAATCAAGTACAATCTGCTGGAAAACCTAATGCCTTGTCACATTCATCAGTCTGCTAATTACAGCTCAGAGATGAGAAGGCAACTCAGATCACTGCATATAAAAGGTTGCCCAAGAAGATTAAGAAAAGGAAGGTACCAGAGGAAGAAAAGATTGGTTAAGTGTTATTAGTCAGATACGCTGCATACCACCTCCCTTTATATCACTGAGTCTAACTCAGGTCATTAACAAGTGAAAGTTAATTTCCCAGCACAGGTGGGGAAACTCTTATGTGCCTGGGGTGGGATTAGGCAAGCCTCACCAAAACAAAACAAGAATGTGGTCTAACTTCCAGTTTATATAATTAAACTTGACACTTTAATAACACAATACCCCACAGTTACAGATAGTTCTGGAAACCAGTTTTTTAGGATACACTTACCCCTAACACTAACTGAAAAGCTGACGGTATTACCCAGCAAAAACGTGGAAAAAAAAAAGTATATTTTTCTGCTGTTTTAGCACAGCACTTGAACAGATGAAGAGTGGTGGTAACGTAGGGGCTGGGGTGGTACTGGGGTCAGGGGCACGGCAGGGCTGGGGCAATACTGGCTTTGACTGGCTTGATGAGATTGCGCATTCCTACTTATTGGAGATGGGGCTGAGAACTTTCTGACCCATAAAGGCAAAACTCACAATGCCGGAGGAAACACCCCAAAATTGAAAAAGAATTTTGAGTAACTTTGTGAACCACATAAATACAAATCATTACAAAAACAATCCCAGACAAGCTCAAAGTTTCTGGGACACGCTGCATGAATAAATTGATGCTAGTCACACAGCTCACCAGCACTATCCCCTAGTGAAAAACATTTTTATTTATTTATCCAAATAATCTGATCTCCTTTTGGGTTGGTGACAATTTTACTGGCATAAAATTCCTCTGGTTTAGTTCTGCATAATTACACAATTTTAAATATACTCTTTTCAAGTTGTAAATGTGACTTGGTTAAGATATTTTAATATTGTTGCCCAAAAATAAAATTTCAGCTGAATGCTTTTCCCCTATATGAAACATCTAGAAGTAAAAATAAAATCACTCTAACCTAATTTAGCAGTACCAAAGAGAGTTGGGGTGTAAGGAACAGGAACGAAAAGGCTCACAGTCATTTATCTACAAACAGATATGGTATAGGAAATGAGAGCTTTGTCTAAAAAAAAAAAAAAAAGAAATGGAAGAGCCTCCAAAATGGACACACGTGCCCCAGAGCCTACGTGTTGAACAGCAAGCTCCAACCATGGCATGGGCTGCTCAGCCAGCGTCTAAACTTTCATCTAGTACTCCTTGGAGATGAATGCAAGTTATTTAAAACCGCGGCACATCGAGCTGGCACATCACTTCAATACGCTGCCTATAGATTATGTTACAGCTCTGCTTTATAATGAACCTTTAGCTTAATCTCCAGCTCCCTGGTGAAATGGAGCAGACAGAGGGCCACAGCTTTAGGCGTTTAAGAATTACGGGATTTAGTTAATGCTTCTGCCAAATCCGGACGTGAAAAATGCCATAGGTACTTGGCAAAGGGTCTCAGATTGAACAGAGATATAATTTACAGTAAGTGAAACAAACTGAGCTTGCAACGGAATTTAACTATGATTTACAGCCTCTGCACCCCACTTACAGCTGCAGTCTTCACTGCTTTCTAAATGTGAACAGAAGCCCCACTTCAACACAGAAACAAGGGCTTTCCCAGGGCCAGCCTCAGCCAGCGGTAGAAGAAAATGCAGGAGGCAAGCGACGGGGTGGGAGAGCCCTGGCGCTGTGCCGGGAGGGCTGGGGACACCCACACCAGCAGCGGGCACATAAACCCGGGTCAGGCAGGACGAGGGACAGGCTGTCCCAGAGCAGTGGCATTACCAGCACACAGACTGCATGTTAAAGGGCACCGCAAAAACAGAGCAAAACACCGAAACGTTGCAGACCACTGGTGATTCGTGTGGTAGATAACATACGCTGCGCTTCCGCTAGGTATGTACAATATAACAGCCAAAAGGAGAAAAGGAAAAGGGGACCTTTGCCACTCATTTGCAAGTGGCATTTAATTTGACAGTGAAACTCATCACTCCTTGTTTGAGACTCCAGTGAGGGAAGGGGCATGCAAATACACAAACGAGGCTGGTTTTCTTCACAGTAAATTCAAGCACAATTTAGCAAGCGCCATTTTTTGCAATGAGGACAGGCAGGAGAAGGGTGAGGCCACAGTAAATGGCCACATAAATGAAGCTGCCCTACAGGACATGACCTGAGTCACACCTTACCCTCGCCCCGGGAAAGTGCCAGCACCGACAGTGCTTTTCTTAGGAGCAAGTGTTTGATCCTGGAGCAAAGGTCGCAGTGGGTGCTTGCAGTACGCACACACATACGCCCACCCTCCCAAATCTACAGGAACAATATCAATACATACTGCTCCTGAAGATTTTGGTAATAGCGCTGTGCTGAAAAATTTTTAAAGGCATTACGCCTGCAGATATTTGTTACCACCTCTGTTCTAGGGTTGGTATGCACCAATAAAAAGCCGTACAAAGGAAACCACCGCCGATTTCTCTTTCAGCCTTGCATGACAGCTTCCCAGTGCCTGCTGGCACCAGGTCAGCTTGTACTTTGAACAAAAAGCTCAGTGTTGCAACATCTCTCTCCTCATGGTTCTGCAGCACTAAAATACAACATGCAGAAAGACATGCACGTACACATTTTGACGTCTACCTTAAACCATAATAAACATAAAAGGCTACTTATGTCAACATGGGTCTGTTTAATCCTTGCAATAACTTACAAATTAGCTTTTGAAGAACTTCAAGACATTCTTAACAAAAGAAAATAGTGTGCTAAATAAAGTTTCAAAGGCCACTAATAACTCTAAACATTTTCTAAGCAAAACAAAAGTAAATTTTTCAATGAACTGCTAAGGAGGAAGAGACTCTTGAAAAACAACACTTCATCCTCCCCTCAAGGGAGTGGCCTTTAGCATTTTGGTTCTTGCATATTTTTTTAAAATTTTTTTTAGCTGGCTCAAATAATCTAAGATTTTCCTTTTTCCCCAATGTGAAAACACCTGAAATCTGAGGAGAACTCCAAATTTTACAAGAACTGGAGGGAAGGAGACAAGATGAGGAACAAAATACAGTTTTGGCAGCATTCAAAACCAAAAGTGAAATGGAAGGGCAAGGCATATTTGCAAGGATAAAACTACCTTCTCATTTCAGCTTTGCTATAAAGGGTGGGAGAAAAAAAAAAAAAAAAGAAAAAAAGAGTAGCTTTTCAAACAAGAAGAAAGAAGGGAGAGTATGGAAAAATGTGGCTTTAGTAGAGAAAATCTGAGTAAAAACCCAGCAAAACATTGAAGTTCTGAGCTCAATGTTGCATGTTTTTAATAAATAAACGGTTAAAGCAGGTTAGCCAAGTAAAAATTTTAGACCAGACTCTCCATCTGCTGTCAGAAAAGAAGGTTTGCATATTTTTCCTGCAGGCACTGTCATCACTACAGTGTCCATTTATGCGCTGAAGGTGGGACCTCCAAGCAGCATTTGACCGCTTCTTGCTGCTCCATCTCCAAAAAATCCCTCTGTTTGCAGCGAGTCTGCATATTGGCACGCTGAGGAAGCTGTAACTGTAATCTGTCAAGCTGAAGTATTTATGCTTGCAGAGTTAGTATTAAGTGCCCAGGCAGAGAAGAAAAGGAATAGAAGGTAAAATCATTATGGTGATTGCTTATAGTAGGCAACTATTCCAGACTGTGTATGAATCCCAATACCTGCATGTCTGATAGCCTGAAATTCAGCACCTGCTTAGATATTAAAGCATGATGGGCAAAGTTGATTTGAATCAGGTATTTGCCCACAAACAACACAAAATTTCTCATGCAGCCTGAAGAAACACAAAATAGTCACTCAACAGCCAAATCAGTTCTATGCCATATTCTCCATTTGTCTGTAAGTTTCTGAAGCCAAAGCACATTAATAAAAGCGAGGAAAATTCCCTTGAAAACAAAGGTTCTATTCATCACTTATGAAAATATTAATTTACTAGCATCAAAATACATTTTAACATGTGGAAAAAACAGGATTGTCTAAGCTTTTCTTTCCTAAACAGTAACTCATTGTAAGCAGACTTCTGTTTGACCAGGAAATTTATGGAAGTCCGGTAAGATACACAGGAAACATCAACAGCATTGCAATAAATACACAAAGTGAAGCATTTTTCAAAGTTTCACTCAGAAAAGATTTTGTTTCGGATTCGGGATAAACTCCCTTCCATGAGTTTGCACCATCCAAATTAGCTGCAGCATAAAAGCCTGGGATGTCCTAGGAAATGTCCTGAGAAGCTGAGGGCCAAGGCAGCATCCCAGCGGAGCTCTGTAACGCTGCAGAGATGGAAAGCAAAAGCGTGGTACCCACAGACAACCTACAGGAAATGCTCAAGTAAATCACTGTCCGTGTGAGCCAAAGGAGGAAAGTTCAGGGGGTATTAACATTTTTCTATCTGATGAAAAACAGACTACAAAAGGTATGAGAAACAGATTTGTCACTATACGGCTTTCCACACGTATCCAGCTGCCAGAAATGCTAAACAGCACAATTCAAAAAGGAGGCGTTATGCCAGCTGTCATATTCCTCTATATAGAGAGCAAACCAAATGAAGAAAGGAAAAGACATTAAGGTTGAGTTCCACTTAAGGGGAATGTATTAATTCCATATTTATTTTTTCCATAATGTGTTACTTAAAAATCCAAAAGCTAGTTTAACTTATGCTATAATGCCCATTCCTGCACTGAAAACTGAAAATTCAGTTTTCAAAGCAAACGTATTAGACATTCAGAAAGCCAGTTGAAATTATGTCCCAGTGATAACTGTGCAGTACTGTGCTCACACATTTGTCAGATTCTACTCTCCGTTACCTCGTTTTAAAGAGCAGCATATGGAGACGTAACGTACATACTGTAAATGTCTGTCTTCCTCCTCTGCAGAGAGAGAAATCACGAGTTTACCTATTTTACAATCCTGCAGAGTTTACAATGACTGAGCCCATCCCAGATATTTATGCAACATGATATAGATCTTTTCCAGACCTTCTTCCAGCATCTTTATGTTTTACTATCTTTTTAAAGTATTACAAAGTTCTAAAGCAAGAAATTTATTTCCTACACATCTTCATGAGAGGTTCAGATTACTATTATTCACATATCTGCTTACATTTCCTTGGGATCTTGCATGCCATTCTCCATCCCCTACTTCCAAGGATTTCCCTACACATGACACATACTTTTTAAAACAGCAGCAAACACAACAAGCAAAGAAGCTTTCCAGAGTAACACGCATTTTTCACTGGCTAAAGACTTGTCTCCCCCAGATCAGAAGAAACCAGTGAAGCTGATCCAGGAATACTTGAAGGATAAAGGAAGCCAAAAGCTTCATTCGGTAAAGGGCTTATTCCACATAGCATAGCAGTTTGGATTCAGCACATTCATGATGGACAAAATACAGAAATAAGCATATGTATTCACCCTCCATCTTTTTCCATCTGGATATACTGCAGGCAGAGGAGACCCGCCACCCACCGCTTCCCATCCTCAGCGCTCAACCTCATTCCTTCACCACTGCCCAGAACAGGGCACTGCGGCAGCTTGCTCACCCCTGTGCATTCGGTAATCAGAGAAAGAAAATTAGCGGTTCAGTTCTCATTTTAAAGCACGGTGGGGCCTTGCTCAGCATTTCTGGCAAGTCACGTCTGAGAAATTCATGAGGCCAACTCCCCACACCACCAGAGGTGACCCCACGGTGTCCAATGAAGTCCTGAGCAAGACATTCCCACACACCTCTGCTGAGAGCCAACCCCAGCCCCCCTTTAAGACTCTGGGCCCGTGGCAACTTGCAGTGCCTTGTGAAAACTAATAGAAAAATACTTCCCCCCCAGAGCGCAATCTGTCAGAGGAGAATTCATTTATGACTTGGCTGAACGAGTTTCAGGGCACCGAGGGCTTCCTGGCAGGCAGGAAAAATTATTCAAACCCCACTTGATTTCTGCCCCCCTGCCACGTCCTTCCTTTTGCTTTGCCTATGGTGCCATCAGAAGCTGGAGCCACCGCTAACAACCAGCCACTTTGCCCTACTTATTTTCCTAACAGGGTCAAATTCTACTACACATGCCACGTACTGTTTATTTCGGAAGGTCTCTAGCAAGCCAGCTGCTCTGCAGTTCACTTGCCTCTACCACATATACATGAAACTGCACTCCCTGTGTCCCAGTAAAACAGCTTTTAGACAGTCAGCAACACTGTGGTCGCTATGTAATTGATTTAAATACTTGGATTTGATGCACTGTTTTCAGAAACACAGAGATTTAACATGTTGTCTGTTTAATTACACATGCAACTCAGGTTATAAGAGATCTGCAAAAATTTGTTTCGGGAATTAGGAAAAAACCCCAAACACGAGAAAAATATTTGGCGGAGCTCTGTGCCCTAAAGTCCTGAAATATTTATAATGCTACTTAACCATAGGAGCTAGCGCTGCCACCCTCACGCATTCAAAAACCATGAGTCAGGCCCTAGAAATAAGGAGTGTTTTTTAATCTCACGATTTTAATGCCAAGATACACTCTGAGGTTTCACTGGGTTTTTCAACTTACTTTTCTTGAATCTTCAATGCAACACTGAGGGGATATTTCGATGATTTAAATTGAATCCAGATTTTGATAGAAGTGCATCAATGCAAATAACTGGGAGCTTAACAACACCACCCCACCGCTCCCCTCCCAAAAGTTCATGGTTAACTAAGACACTCAAGAACAGCACCAGCAAGAGTAACTCTGGGTTCCTCTGTAAACTTGACCAGAGCAATCTTCCCACGGACCCCCTCCTTTGAAAGGCTGCTTTACGAATATCACTCCAGCATACAAGAAGACAGCAAAAGAGGTCAAAGACAGCCTATGGGTGGTCCTGAGTAACATCCAGTTGGGGTTACTGGTGAGGATCTCAAGGCACTTCCTCCTTGTGATAAGACTGGCAAAACAAACTCAGCTCTGTTGCACCGCACTGCGGCCCCTTTCATGACTTAGATTTTTGTCTTCATTTTAGTTCAAGCTTTTCAACAACACAACCTTTACTCTTCCTCCCAGTGTGAAGAAAAGGGATGGGGATGGCCAAAATGGTATCTTATGGGTGATTTTTCACTACTATTTTACTTTTAGACTGCTCAACCCAAGGAAATTGCTACTTTCTTTACAAAGCAGTTTAGCCCTATGGCATTTTAATAGCCTCACGGGCAAGTGAAACTTAAACACTTCATGCTCTCCTGAATCAGAACAGCCTGAAGTGGCTGAGGGAGGAGGGCTTCTACCATTGCCACGAAGCTGGGATTTTGTGTCAGGCTTCGAAATGCAGTCCCATGCACAGGGTGGCCAGAAACTGAAACACGTAGTTGAGCCTACACGCCCAGGGTGGTCACACATCTGTCAGGAGACTGAAAGCCAGAAGCCACCTCTAGACCCATCTCACCACCCCTCACATAACACCAGTTACAAAATTTTCCCTGAAGAAACCAGCAGTGATTTGGGAGCTGGCAACCCAAAGCGCTTGTGTGCTGCTGATGGCATCTATGCTTGTTCAGGAATCCAGTGGTACCCAAGTGCTCTCTGCTGTATAAAAGAGCAGCTTGTTTCTTGATGCTAAAGCATTTCCTGCAAGCGTACCAATAAAGCAAAAGGCTGCCATACAGCCTTGCTTTTATGATTAAACAGAAACCCTGTGCTGGGCACAGTGAAGCCAGGACATAACGCAGTCTGGCAAGGACTGGCCTGGTAAGGAAATACTGGAAGGAAAAAGATTGTTACAGACTTAAAATGCAGTACTTATACAATTCAAAACAGAGGCAAGATGTCCCTATAAATACTTATACTATCTGCTATACAGAGCCCAAAGCTTTCACGTTTGTTATTTGGAGCTTTCTAACAAATATCCTATATATTTGTTTTTAATAGTTTTGTGCAGTTTTGTANGGGTGATACCTAGCTCTTATTATTCCCTTCATTCTTATTCCATCATACACTTTCCTGAACCCTAAACCCTGTTAATGCCACAAATAATGATGGCTTCCAAACAGCATTTCTCTTAAATGATAACTAACAGCAAAAACAGCTGGTAGACTTATTTCAGCAGTAAGAGAGTTGTCCTCAGGCTAAGGAAGGCAAGGGGGGAAAAAATTAAAGCAGTACAAATTGTGTTCTCACAAAACTACCTTCCTCTTCATGCTAAAAGAAAATCAGGTGACAAATTGAAAGACTCAAAGCTATTTGGCAGAAACTCAAAAAATGGCACTGGAAAACCAGCTCTGATTCAATCTGAGTGGTTAGCAATCATAAAGGCCAAAGTGAGGTACTTCCTAACTCATAATGCCCATTGTTATGCATTACCTTTCCCAGAATTGATACTAACATTACATAAATGCCATTGCATCTAAGTCTAAACTATTTGCATGTCACTCCTTTCAAGTGTACACTTCCCCTAAAGCACAGCAGTTATGCATTCCACAAAGCCCATCTTTATCCCCTTATTCTGGATAATACTTTTCTTCATGAGGGATCCCCTCTTGTCAAGTCTCACCTCTTCCCCATATTCAGCCCCAAACCCAAGTCATACAGGAGTTTCTTTCAAGGGAAAGTGTCCATGCCGTAGGAGAAAGGCTGGCTTGAACTTGGTATTCATTATCAGGGCAAAGCAGGGCAGGGGAATCTCTACCAAAGCTCATTTGGTACCCTGGGGATACATTCTTTGCTAAAGAGAGCCACAGAAGTCAGAGAGCAGGAATGGGTAACTACTGAGCTAACCGAACAGGCACAGATTAGGATACGCAATAAAGCCAAGTACAGAGTTGCGCACACAGCGAGCCGGTGACAGAGGAGGCATTCGGAGTTACCAGAAGCACTCAAGGCAAGCCATCTTGTTGATGAGGTCAGGAACCAGTTGACGTCAATGGCTACAGCATCCAAAAATCATGTACCCATCATGTATATCATGTATACCCATTTGTCTCTATCACGTATATCATGTAAGCATGTATACCCATCTGTCTCCCACCAGCATGCCAAAAGCATGCCTTACATTTGCAAGGAGGAAGCACGGGGAAAATACACCAGCAGTTTAGCCTTCTCCAAAAGCAGGAGGTTGCAAAGTAAAGTGTCAACACTGACTGGTTTGCCCTAAATCCTCATTTTGACTGCTGCAATCAGAGTTTCCTGTGAGCAATTTCCAGTTATTTAATCCCACACCATCCAGGGCAGAGTTATAAACTGATCTGGGCTGTCAACTGCAGCAGCAGCAGTTTTCATCAGGTCAGGTATCAAAACAAATTAATGTCATTTGAAGTTTTAACAATCAGCAGTTTCTATGTTTTAAAGTTCAAGTGTAGATGTGTCAATGGAAGAAAATACTCTCACAGAGGAGCTACTCGACTGGCCAGAGAGTATCACGTTCCCTCTGACATAAGCGAGATGGTGACACTTTTATACAGAGAGGTATCGCAAGAATTCAGGTCTCTGAGATTTAAGTGCACACCTCAAGGCAACCATCTTTAGGTTTTCACATTGAAAATTAATTGCATTTCTAGACATACACACAAAATTTATTCTTTCAGTCAAAAATCTACTTATCTATATTTTGTTCATAAGCTTAATTATTTTAGTCAATAATTCAGAAGAGACAGTTTGACACAACTACCCAAAACAGGACCTGCTCTGAGGTACTAATCTCTAGCTTAAAGAGTGCAATAATTGCATACAGCAAAGAGATAAGGGGACAGAGCATCTCTACAGCATTTCCAGAGCAAGGGATAGTGAAACACCACCACACACCTAATATGCAAAGACTCCTCATCCCCAAATGCTACTAAACCACTTGATTTAGCCCTATAGTTTTAGTGATGGAGATTGACTGGCTGGTCAAAAGTCGGCTTCTAACCTAGCTCTCAGGATGTCATACAAATACCTCTGCTAGCCAGTTTTCTTATGGCTAACAATCACTGGCTAATGCCTCTGAGAGCAAGTAGAAAGTTGGCTGGGAAAGGTCAATTGTCTCCTCCAAGCCAGTCAATGTTTCTTTCCTTCTGGTAACAACGGTCTGAAGACCCAACACTGCAGGGTGCTGAGCAGCAACGCACATCAACACAGGCTGAGCCTTAAGCAAGAGTCATCTCATGGAGACATTGTAATACGCCTAGAATTACAGTTTTGCTCAAGTGTTTTTGCAGCACCAAGGTTTGGGTTCTTAGCATTTATAGTATTACCCAGGGTGGTCACAACAGCAAAATAATTTAATTTACAAATTGAATATGCTCTCAAAGGAGATTCATGTAAGCCCCTGCTACAATGACTTTTGCTTATAGCCAGTTGCCAAAACACGACAGCTGGAAAGTGGAGAGAATAGACTGTTATCCATAGCTG
Organism: Rhinoptilus africanus; assembly: GCA_013400135.1. NCBI lineage: Eukaryota > Metazoa > Chordata > Aves > Charadriiformes > Glareolidae > Rhinoptilus > Rhinoptilus africanus. The sequence continues at coordinate 287,405 of VXBO01001297.1, read as the reverse complement.
ACAAAAGCTGTAATTTAATAAGCATTCAGTGGCAGTTTTCACAGCTTAGTATACAGACAGACGTGTTCTAGCAAGTCTGGCTTCAGCAATTCCAGACTGTACAGTCCCCAGGTACCTGCCCCCACCTTTGTACCAGTAGCCAAGTCTGCCAGGCTGAGTGAGGCTCTGCTGCACCAGTCTCACCTACCATCCCTGCTTAGGGCACTGATGGAGGAAGAGTTTCATCCATGGAGTTGGCTTTGAGCTCCGACATGGAGATGCAAGCACCATTTTTTTTCTGCAAACTTTCTTTGACCAGTGATTACCACTGACAGAGCGCTGGCGGCTAGTTCATGTACAAGAAAAGTGTTAGGTTACCACATAAGCTTATGCCCATTTTAGTGAACTGCCGATGTTTTAGGTGTTGTGTCCGTGTCGTCGTCCCCCCGCCCCCCCCGGCCCCACCATCTCTGTGCATTAAGAAAAGGTTTAAAGAGGACAGAAACTCAGGTTGCCACATAGGATTCAATGCTGCCTGCTCTCCAACTGCTTCCTTGGCAAGGTTGATTGTGTCCCCTGATCGCTATCTACATTACATTTGATCAAGCCATGAATCCAGACAATGAGTTCCTCACAAAGAAATAATACACTGTCCCCTGAGAGTTGAGTATACTCTGTTTGTCAGAATACATATTTTGGGAGATTCCTTTTCGTTCCTGAATAATTGCTAACAAGCCACCTTAGACAATAGGCAGAGAACAGTCTTATTTGGCCTGGTCTCAAAACACTGTGATTCAATGAGGAGCTGTAGAAAGCTGACAGGAAACAAGAAAATTTACTCTACCCAAGATGCCTTTGATGTTTAAAGCTTTACAAGCCTTCAATTTCCCTATCAGTCTAATAAAAGCAAGCCCAACCCAACTTCTGGTTTGTACCCAAGTTCTCTGGTTTGTACATCTCCATTGAGCTTTTTGCTTGCTTTTCTTTTTTTTTTTTTTCTTCATTCTTTTGAAGGCATTAGGTAAAGAAAAATAGAACAGCATAGAAGAAATTGCTTAGATACATGAGCAAGTTGGAGATAAGCAAGTCTACCTCTCCATGTCTTTCACAACGCCAAGCTAAGTCTAGAACCACAAAGAGAAGAGGTAGAAATCGCTGGCAAGGAAGCCTCACCCTCACTCCAAAAAACACCCAACAATTTTGGCCTCTTACTTCCAGGGAAAGAAAGAAAAGGTTCATCTACCAGCTGAATTCGACTCAGAACTACTAGAAAGAAAAAGCTTTAATAGCAGATGTACCATAAACTTTGAGATTAAGCTGCTCTGTCTGGCAGAGGGAACTTTTTCACAGCAAAGCTGCCTTTTTTTTCCTGAACAAAAATGTTCTATAGCTAGAGTTTCCACCAAGGTGATACAATTTTTTTAATAACAAAAATACATTTTTATCTATGTCTTCAATTCTCATATTTACAGCATTTTGCCTTTTCTCTACAGAATTCCTTTTTAAAAATCTCAAATGCTATTACTGCCAATACAACATCACACTTAATGGAGATACTTAGATTATTTTCTCCACAGGTTTAATAAATTTTATTTATAAGAATATCTAAAGATGATCTGATTACGTTCATAAACACAAAAGCTTAACAAACAGGGAGTTCTACCCTCCTGAAATTGACACACTCTACGTTAATCTGTTTAGCATCTAAATCACTATTCAAGCCTTCAAAAGAACTATGAAATAATTAATATAAAATAAATGTTTCTGATGCCTTCCAATGGTAAGTACTTCACACTGTTCAATCACTTGTAAGAGACAGAACTAGACACCACATTAAGTCATCCCTTACCTTACCAAGGTAAGCCAAACTTCTTTCATATCCAGTTAACATGCAAACCATTTGACCTTTCCAACAGGACTACTAAAGACCTGGCAAGATCCACTTGTTAGCCTATGAGACTTCACACAAAGCATTACATTTTACTTCAGGGCTTTGTTACAGGCACAGCTCACAGCAATTGCAAGAATTCATACTTGCAAACGCTTTGGTCTATCAGATGCATTTTTCTCTTTCTTGCTTGTACTTTTACTAAGTTTAACTGTTTAAGATGAAGTTCTAATGCAAGACTAACTCGGAATGAGATAGAAACTACAATAATACATAATAAAAAATATTATGGACTATTCCAGTTCAATTTTTCTGGCCTACATTAAAAGAAAAAACACCAATCTCTTAAGGAATGCATAGCATCTTCCTGTTTTGAGTGGGGACTCAATGCTTGGTACACCTTGAAGCTTGGTAGTATGTAGGCAGAACAGCCATACAGGTGTCACAGAATTATTAATTTCACTCCAAGTTTTCTGGACCGTAGAACACTGAAGACTACTGTCTTCCCTGTTAAGTAAAAATAAGGGATTGACAGCAGAAGTCTCTTCACGCTCTGTAGCTGCTAACTATACTTTACACCAAAACTACTGAGCACATTCCATTACTGCAGTGCTTACTGATCTGCTTCGAGGGTGTGCATCACAATACAGTCTTCAATTCATAATGTGCTATTTTGTCCCCCTACCACCTCTCTCCTTGGGTCAGCGTACCAAGAGACTATGTGCTGGAAACTGCACTGGTGTCTTGAACTGACAAAAAATGAAGAGCTACCACATGTGGGACACCATCCCATTAGCTGACAGTGTTGAAAGGTGAGTGATGAACGAAGCACAGAATTACAAAGATGGTGGTAATACCCCTGTGTGGTGTTACACTAGTCATTTAAATCAGACTTTTTACAGGCTGTCCAGTAAGGGCGGCCTGCATTCCCCAACTTGAAACCTTAGGTCTGTCCTGCAGAAGCCTTTAGTGGCCACAGGCATATGCAGATGGCTGGTGTGCAACTAGTAGCCAGTCACAGAGTAGCACCTGCTTCTCCTCACAGTTGTACCAAAGCTAGCGGCATTCACACTTTATCTCTCTTCCTCCGTTTCTTCTTCCTCCTTTTCTTTGAACTTCATTTCCACACATACCTAGTTTTAAGCAAGTCATTAGAGAGGCTGCTCTTCAGTATAAACACAGCACAAGCTCCTATTGCATACTTTTCCCCCCCCACCCTTAAGAAGATGAGACCGAATTCCCACAGCACGGCATTACAAGCATGACCGTGCTCCTGAAGAAAACCCTTTCCAGAACAGTTCCTGGAAGCAAACCTGACTATACAAACCTGATTTATCAGCAAACTTGCCTGAGAAGACCATCATAGTCCTAATCTAGACTGGTATAGCCCACAATCACCTGACATACTGACAGCAGTAGCTTGTCTGCATTTGAACCAGGATAGTGCAGTTCGAGACACTCACACTCTTACTCATCAGCTTTGTCTTCATCATCACAGTTCAGAGCAGCAGGACAGTATAAACTCCTTGACAGGAGCAAGGCTTTAAGTCAATATGGTAACAGAAGCTACTTGCACCTCACAGGATTCTGTGCCCTAAGTTCATCGCCTTTTTCTTCCACACGCTTGAAGACCTCTTATGGAAAGGGAACCTGACCAGATACTTCAGTCATTTTTTTTCCCCGCTTCTACTGCCCTGAAGACTTGAGTTAAAGACTCACGTAATACCAGCCTTAGCAGTGGCCTCCTTTCCTTCCGTCTCTATGCTTTTAACAACCACTTATGGAAGCAAGAGTACTTCTATTTCTCATATTTGTTCAAACAAACCTCAGCCTCAATTTTTTTTTTCTTTTTCAGCATTGGCAAGAGGAATATGACCACCTTTCACATATTTCCACTGCTTTAGGAACACGACAGACAGTTTTCTCTCACACTTTCCCTTATATTGATAACATATGAGATCTATTCTTAAAAAGTCAAAACAAATGAAGAAAAGCCAACAATGTTATCTCCTGGCTCCATCCCAAAGTCAAACAAACAAACCTTTCAACACTATGTCTCTTCTCACAATGCCTTCTGATAGCCATCGGCCAATGAATAATGAGAAAAACAGTTACACTAAAAATAGCATCTCCAAATGGTGGGGAAGTCGACAGAAGTTGTCAGGCCTCCAGGGCCAGATACTCGCAAAGAAAACATGCCTAATTTTTTTACAGTTACTATTCAATAAATTGTCCTGCTTTTTGGCCTCTGGAAGGACTGCCAATTTTGCATCTGCTCTGAACATCTAATCAGAGTTTATTTTTTCACTACATCTGTCTTTGAGAAGCAGATACTGCAAACAAATACTTTAGTTTTTCCACCATGAAATATTTAGCTTGTACTCATCATACTGTAACTAAACTGTCAATTAGAAGGGGAAAAAGAGTTACCAGCATTTTTTTTTTAATGTAAAATGAGTATGTTCACACATCACATTAGATATCCCTGAGCTACAAGCTCATTGGTTCCTCTATCCCCCAGTACAGTCAGGCTCACTTTTGGGGGAATGACATCAGTAGAGGAACTATTTTAAAATAACTTAGCTTCCTACTTCGTCTGAGGAGGTTTTCTGACAAATAAGGTCATGAGCAGATGAGAAGCAGACACTTTCCTTCCACCTCTTCTCCCCCATGCCCTCCCTTCTTCCCAACCCCACTCCACTGATGGTCTGTCTTGCTTCAAACTGCACAGCAGAAGCAGCAAGGTAAGGAAAACAAATGGTATGGGGAAACATGGCCCTTTTCCCAATTTTCAGCACGAAGAGGTTAAATAGTGGTGGGAAAAGAGGCACTGGGGAAATAATGTTTGTACCAACTGATCTCCATTTCCATCTTCAAATTAAACGGAGGAGCTGTATAACAGAGGATGTTGCTGCAGGCAACTATGCAAACTCTGAAGCACTAACCAGCACTCTTCAGACTTTCAGAAAACTCGCTCATATTAAATCACTTGTGCAGCTGGGAGCTTTTAATTGTCCATATTCCACTCGGTTCCCAAATAAAAACCTCTGCTCCTTCAGGCGGCGGTGCAGAGAGGATACAAACTTTGGCACACGTAGCTCATTTGTCATTCTCAGTATTTTATTTTTTTTTTTCAGTAAACCACATCTTGTAAACAGAATTAAACAGAACAGAGTAACACTTCTTGCTTTATGTCTTGGCTAATCCCATCCATTAGACAAGCACTGATAGCTCCCGAAAAATACTGCATTTATTGCTGTAGGAGCAGGATCAGCAGGTAAGTGGTGTGACCTCTGTCGGGGTCTCTGACCCTGGGCCAGGAAGTTGCAGTAGTGGAGCACATCCTCAGCTGTATTTTGTGCAAACCATCACAATTCAGTAGCAAGTCAAACCAGCACAGCAATGCCCGCAGCTGCCAGTTAGGGCTTAGTTAGTAGCTCCCAGTAGCTTCCAGGATGAAGCATAAAGTTACCAACAGCATTAACACTGGCCAGGCCAGCAGTTGGTCTAGTGTTTCTCTCCTGTTTCATGTGCCTGCGTAAAGACCATTTCCCCAACCCTCTACTGCAATAGCTTATTTCATACTTACACAAAACTTGATTTTATTGTCAATGACACGTATGCCTTAATAAAATAATTCACACAAACACAACGGCAAGAGGCTCAGACAGGCTTTAGGCAATGAAAGCTGACACACTCTAGGTCCATTCAAAGCATCATTTTCCTTTATTCTCTTCCCATTAACATTATTTTCACAGATGTTAATGACTAAGATAGCTTGCTTCCAAATATTAAGGCAGCCAAAGGCCAAACCCCTGCATAAGTAAACACTGCGCAAACCCAATCATACATGCTCCGACCACATGGACAACTTGCGGGGGAACCATGTATGTACCTAGGCAGGCAGGAAGGAAAGCAGGAGAGCAGAGGAGACAACTCTTCTGATTATGACCTTCCCACACTAGCATGAGGAATGTCATTATGCTCACATAGGGTAAGTGTCGAGCAGCTGATGTTGCTGCACATCCATTCCCTACTTCATCCCAAGGTGGGCTGCTCTCCCGCCTACTCCCTAGCCATACTGCTTGCTGACAGATTCATTATCATCAGCCTTCCACCAACTGCACGCTTGCAGCAATAACACAGAAAAACACACCCGAAACAGATGAAATAATGAAACCTGAAAAACTGCAAAAAGAAGGGACTGTTTCTAAGGGGTTTTTTTTGTTTGTTTGTTCTAGTTTTGGTTTTTTGGAAGAGGCAAAGTGACCACTGAAGCAAGGAGCAGCTGGGAGGGTAACACCGAAAGAAGTTGCAGTAGAAAACCAGAGCTGTCAGTCAGGCCAAGGATTTCAAGACGACTGTTTTCCATTTGATTCTTACAGAAGGAGAAAGACAAATAGTGAAACATCTTCAGGAGGAAGATGGCTAGAGTTGCCACCACGACTGAACAACAAAGTAACTTTTAAATACAAGAAAACTTCCTACGTATTTGCATTAGGGAGGATATATATTGCACATAGGCTACATTACTGTTCAAACTATAATTTCACTTCAGTATTTCCTTGTTTCCAGTGGTAACTAGTGCCACAGAACAGAGACAAGCATTGTTTAGATACTGCACCACAACATTTTTAATAGGCTATAAACATTGCAAGCATACATTTAGAACAAATATCTAAACCTCTCACAGGTCATCACAACATAATGAATACATCACTGATACCAAACACTATTGACTTCAGCCTGCAGAGGACAGCAGTTTTGATAATTCTAAAGCTACAGTCACGCTTACTGAGTCTATTCTGGTTATGTTAATTAAGCATTGGGAAGTAATCAACTCACAAAAAAGTAAAGCAAATATAATGTTAACTCAAACTTTATAGAAGTATGTATTGTTTTAAAAGTTACTATGTTGCATGTAAACAACATAGACCAGGTTGTAGATATCATTAACCCCAACTTCTGTAAATATAATAATCAGCACGCCCAAGAGCCACTCTAGGAATCCTGCTTAGCAGTGTGTTTGGACTACTTTACCTCCAAAACCGCATTTCTTTATTCTAATTCAGCAGCAGAAAAACTCTTGCGCAAATCGAGAAGGCAAAGATCTATTGAACATAGACCAATGTTATTCCCAAACTGGACATATCCCTAGCGTGAGTAGGATTTATCTTAGACCACAGCGTGGATATCAGCAACAGCAGATCCCTTATTATTGGCAATCCTGATTGAAAACAATATAAGCTGCAATTATTTTGGTTCAATAGTCATTTTTGACCCAGGTGGTGTTTAGCAGAACATCGTGCAACTTGGAAATAAATTTTGTTTGGAAATAATTGAGAAACAAGGAGAACCCATGAAGTAATTCTTGCGGTGTATGTAGCCAGTACTCAAGAGCGTTGGCACAACGCCACGCAAATCTACCAGGTGCAGAAGGAGATACCTGTTAAGTAGCTGCCTTTTCAGTGGTCTATGTTAATTCAGAAGCAATAAATTTATTCATATGAAGACAATCGCTTTATGGCAAATGTCATTTTATGTGACTGCATATATCACAGATAGATGTATAGACATCAAGCTTTTTCTTCCATAGAGAAGTCTGAATCTTAGTCATTTCCTAAAATAGTGACTTTAGGACTACCAGAATGTAATTAATCTCTCAGTAATTTGTTCTTATCTGCTCTAGCTTTCCATTTTTTTGTTCAGTTTTGCATCACAACATAGGTCTTGAAGGAATAAGGAGGACTGTTAATTCTTTAAGTAATGTAAAATGCCATGATGAAAAAGTAAGAGCAGCAACTCCAAATAATCTAAATTTGCAAACTTATATTTGCCTTCTTCACCGCAGGCTAACCGGTCACAGTTTCCAATCTCTCATTATACAAGAAGCACTACAGAATAAACTACCTGGAAGCCCGACAGTACAGTTGTAGGTGGTGGCCCAAGGCACTTTAGCACTTGGCTGTTAGTAAAAGGTGTACATCTAGCACCTCGGCCTACTCTTTATTCTTGGTTGAAGGGTAAAGGTCAAATTGTTCTCCTTTCAGAGCAGCTTCCTTCCCACTGACCGCTCTTTCGTGAGAGCCCCCCACCACCACCACACTCCCATCACCGCTCCCGCCCCACATCAGCTTCCCGCTGTGGAATTCCCGAGCTGTGCAGCGGCTCTGCAGGGCTCAGACAGGCGCCTTCGCAAGGTAAAGCGAAAAGCCGCCTCGCTGAAGTCCAGCCAGATAAAAGCATACGTAACAAGTACTGCACACATTGTTCTTGTACCGATTTATGCCACTAACTCTAAGGCTATATCCCCATCACCACATATCTTACCATGAAATGCATACACCTGTATATGTAGCAACTTTAAAGCACTAAGAGCTGTATTAAGTGACTGACACAACTAATAGCAACAGTTATTGCAGGGTTATGATGTTGCAACAAGTCTACAGCTTATAAGAAATCAAATGTTACTACTACACCTGCATTAATGCTAACCTGTTACACCTTAGCTGACATTTAGACTTTCCACTGAAGAACACAAGACAGGCTCCTTTTACCTCACATAGGCAATAAGGAACACGCCCATTTAAACTGCATTCTGCACAAAGCCAAATGACTTCCAAAAATTTTCTCCAAGGAACCATGTGAAATCTTAATTTGTTCAAATCATTATTAAAAAGAGATTAGCCTTTCAGATAAACAGCTTTAGAAACCAGTGTTTTTTCTGTGGTCTGTAAACTGTACTTTATTTGAACTTAATTTCAAGGAGTTTAAACTAAAGCAGGAAATTAGCCCTCAGCAGCACAGCCAGATTCATCCTCAGCATCTAGAGGACAAATGAAAAACAAAAGAAAACCAAAAACATCCTCCTTGCCAAAGAACATAATTCTGCTGTCTCATTACTGTTTTGCTAAAATAATTTAATTAGCAGTCTTCAGATACAGGAAGGCATTTATGCTTCATCAGGAAAAGAAGGGCTGGGGGGGTGAATGGTACGCGCTGTTCTAGCATACCAGGAACCAGCACTGAATTCTTCCAGCTACCAGGCCAAAGCTGGATTGGCATAACAGAACTAAGCACTTTTNAAAAAAAAAAAGGCAGCTGTCAGTCATCTAATATTTGCATACTCTTAACCACAAATAAGAAGAAACAGTTCATCTGAGGAGCAGTGCTGAGGTATAATAGGTGAATTGAATATTGTGCTTCCCCTCCCATGTGCAGATTAAAGTCCTAAAACCACTGCGGTCCCCATCTTTCATTATGTTCTGCTCTTGCGGGCGCTGACATTTGTCATTAGGGAATCCCATAACTAAGGCTTTTATACGTAGCTATTTAGGCTGATTCCCCCAGGCTACTCCCTGCGACAGCGTATCTGATTCCTGCAATAAAGTAGTAGTCTAGGCTCACTTCAATGCGTGTTTCCTCTTTAGAAGCTTTTAGATGGGAAGCCTGCTTACAGCGGGGCTGCACTCTAGATCTCCAGGACAGCAGAGGCTCCTACAAGAAAGTACTACCTCTTCCTAAACCCAGTTGTTTACTATGGTTTATTGCCTACAGCGTTTAATTGCTCATCAGTACCACACACAAGTACCCTAGGCGGGCAAGGACCTATGCTTTTACAAAACCTTGTCATGAGAGTACTTGTACCGTCAAATCAGAAGAGCACTATTTGCATCCCCAGTTCAAATTTCTCATCATTGAAGGAGTAATCAGCTACCGAACAAGAAACTGAATTACAGTTTAGCTTGGAAATCCCCAGAGTTTGGGAATAAACTGCTTCTCAGCCTCTTTTTGGCTCAGATATCAGCTGCATTCAACTGTATACAGGCATTTCTACAGCTTTCCAGTCCATTTTAGCCATACAAAAATAATTTTGCAGGCTCAAACTGTATTTTTACTTCACCAGCATAATCTGCAGGTGAATAGGATAAGGCAAGTCTAAATGAACTGGCAGAGTTTGAATCTCTAGTTGAGATTAGCTAAAAATATTCCCATGATGCATAAACCCAAATAGAAACCTGCTCCCTCTCCCAGGGCAGTATCAATTCTGCAGTCCCAACAGGTGTAAAAAATAATTCATCTTTGTCACCAAACTAGATGAATATGCAGGAGGGGGAGGAGAGCTGTTGACAGAAGGTGCCATTTGTACATAAATGCTTACACTCTGCAAGCCAAATTTAAAGGTGCTGGGGTATAGAGCCATTAGAAACCAGTTTCTTCACACAGAGATTTCCAATGAACCTTTAAATTCAATACTGCAAAGTTTGTCCCTATATTCTATATTTAAGTGCTTTGGCCATCTGAGGAAGGCTTTGAAATTCAGCCCATACTGAAAGAAAAGTCCTCCCTGAAAACATGGTTTCAAAGTGGGAAACTACCTAGATAGCGCCTGGGTACAAAGATCGCATTTGTTTAGATTTAAGTTCCTCAAATGCTTTGAATGTCAGTTCAGAGCACATACTCTATAAAACCTCCTGAGAAAGTGGCACATTCAGTCAGGCACATATTGATGAACAGCTATTTACAACTACTGTCATTTAAGTGCCTTTTTATTGTAAATAGTGGGATTTGCAAGAACAGACATCAGAAGATCCTCAAGCTGCTAAGAGCTGCTGAATAAACAAGGGTAGTGAGTGATTTTTGCCTGCTGACTCCCATTTGAACTACACTGGCTCAGCCCTGCGCATAAAATTGCCTGTTTCCTGCCAGCCTCCAACCTCTGCATCTCCACTTTCTGGGTGGGAGCAAGGAGAGGAATTCCAGGGTGGTTTCTTTTGTTTGTTGCATAAATAAATGTAGATAAAACAACCATTTCAAATGAATATGTCCTTCCTAATACAATTTTGTTGGAGCCTTCAGACAATAAAGAAGATTTATTTTCCCAGCTTGGGCACCCCTTTACAGCCCTCTATGCCACAGGGCAAGCTGAGCCCCAGCATCTGTAACTAATGGCTTTGCATACTTACGTCTGAAGGCTGCAGGTCAGCCACAGCATAAAAGATACACACGTGCAGGCAAAAAGGCAAATGCACTTACCCGAGAGATAGCCAGAGGCATGTTGAAATCCTTGCCCCCTTGAAGTCTGAAGCCCCAAGGAGCCGGGCCCACCAAAGACACGCTGTAGTTGCTCATGGTGTTTAGTATTCAAGGATCAAATCCAAAGAACTGATGCCTGTGGAAGAGGATTAGAGCTTTAATTTAAAGACGATAAAAACAAAAGGCACTGTCTACCATTCTAAAAGTCGTCTTTTGTCACCTGTCTTCCCCTGCATAGTACAAAACCAGCCAAAAAACGTACACCAGGTCTGTCCTTACCTGTGCTTTTATTCCTCACCTAGTTTCCTGCATAGCTTAAGAAGAAACATAACTAGGGAACTGGTAACATAGATTTGGGTCTTTGAGAACTTCTGGTGCTGAGATGTTTCACAGCTACTCCTTACTAACCAAATGCTGGGGGGGGGGGGGGGAAAACAGCGA
>VXBO01001297.1:203464-272260 GCA_013400135.1 Rhinoptilus africanus | reverse complement strand
CCCCCCCTTCCCTCCCCCGCCCTGAGGGAAGGGGCTGCTGTGCCGCGCAGGGGGGAGAGCAACGGGGCCCGGCCCCCAGAGTGCCCCCCGGGCAGCCCCCACTGTCTCAGATGTACAGTCTTTGACACGGCCCCAGGTACAGCCCCCGGGGCCGCCGGGGCAGCCCGCAGCGGACCTCACCAAAAGAGCGAGCTGGGTTAACTGAAGGCGGAGTAGCCCGGGGAGCGGCGGGGAGGAAGGCTGGCCTCCTCAGGGGACAGCAAAGCGGGCAGCAGCAGCGGGGCAGAGGAACTGTTCGAGCTAAAAGACGGTGCTGGCACGAGAACGCTGTAAAGTGGCCACGAATAAATTCGGCCCGGAAATAGTACGGGTCCAACAGTAAGGAGGAAGGGGAGGTTTCTGGCGCAGCCTCACTGGAGGAGCGGGTGTAAGAAATCAAACTGGTTCTAAGGTGAGGCTTGATCAGCATACCATACATGATACCTTGTACTTGCCTGTGAGCAGAACGATTATTTAACCGGGAGACTATCAGTTTGACGACCCACAAGGCTGCTGACTCTGAAGGGGGACAGGGCTGCGAGATCGCCCTGCTGAGCTTCACAGAGCCTGGCACGGCCACCGGGCCGGGAGGAGGGACAAGGTGAAGATGAAGCCATAGCACTTCAGTTTCGGCTCTAGCTGCACCGCACAGCTAGGTGAGGCGTGAGGTTCGTAACTGTCACACTTCACACGCGTTAAAAGTCATTACAAACAATGGTGGCTGTGAAAGAAAAGTGCACCTAATTAACAGTACCATAAGCACTTATAATCCAAAGGATTTCAATCCTCTCAACAGGCATGGATTTACTGCAGAGAAAGAGTGCAGAGGAAAGCTTTAAACTCATAGAAGCATAGAACCATCCAGGTTGGAAGGGACCTTTAAGATCACCAAGTCCAACCATTTGTCCCTACTTACTGCAGGGGGGTTGGACTAGAAGACCTTTAAAGGTCCCTTCCAACGCTACAAATTCTATGATTCTAACACTGACAAAAACCACCATGTCCCTCAGCACCACATCTACCTGTCTTTTAAATACCTCCAGGGATGGTGATTCAACCACTTCCCTGGGCAGCTGTTTCCAATGTTTGCTAACCCTTTCAGTGAAGAAATTTTTCCTAATAGCCAATCTAAACCTCCCCTGGTGCAACTTGAAACGGTTTCCTCTTGTCCTATCATTTGTTACTTGAGAGAAGAGACGGACCCCCACCTCACTATAACCCTCTTTCAGGCAGTTGTAGAGAGCGATAAGGTCNCTTGGCCACCTGGGCAAACTGCTGGCTCATATTCACCCAGCACAACCCGCACCAGTCCTTATCGTGGGTGGCCCTGCCTAGCCTCTCTGTCCTCATTTAGCAGAAGGGCAGCACTGTCCTTCGCTCGGATTGTCATCTGAACAGACCCGAAGCCCAAATTTGGCCTAGCTGTGCCCATATCCACACAGGCTACTCCACGCGGGAGCCCCCAGGCTGGAAGTGATGCTGGGATAGGTGCCTGGGTGTGCATGAAACTGGGACCAATGCAGTTCTGCCAGCACTAGTTTCGTGAACTTCAATAGGGATATTTTAACATTGTCCCGCTGAGCTGTGTGTCTTGTCAGCTGCTGTGACTAGGCCAAATGCATCTCAAAAATAAAAGCATCTAAACCCGGCACTAACGTAGCCAAACCACTCTTTCAGAAATCTTTCTTCTTTACTCTGCACTTTTCCTATTAAGTATCTCTAATCAGGCAAAACTGAAAATCCCCGTCACATACACAGACTCTCTCACATGATTTTAATTCATGGAGGTAAAAATTTCCCAACTCATGGCTTTTTCATTGTGTCACAAGGGCCTTAGGTCACTCCCATGCTGTTTTATTTATTACAGTAGAAAAAGCTCCAGGACCCCACTCCCCATTGTGACTCACGTGACATCCCCAAGGTCACCGTGTCCCTGTGCTGACTGCTTGGGTAGCAATCTGCTCACAGCTCACCAGAGCAGACAGCCTGTGGTCTTAGCCTGGAATATTGGCTAGCCACATTAGTTAAAAAAAAAATAAATAATCCTTTTACACTTCAGTTCTTTAAAAGCCTTCGATTTTTCTTGATAGATTCTTGCCCAAGCTACCTGCACATGCAGCATCTCCAGACTAGGTTATATTAATTCTCCAGGACTAAAAGAGAACTTGCAGGGAGACTTCTGCTGGTAGGCGTTGCAGTAGGTCTCGCCCTTGGCAGGGCTTCATGCGCTCTGCACCAAACCCACCCATTGCGCCCGGACCAGTGCCACTCCCAGCCCAAAGCTGGCAGTCTCCACTTTTAAGTCCGTCATCGCTTCTCTGCAGCGTGATCAGTTCGTGACAAACCAATCTGTTCTCCTTTGCCTCCCGAGACAGGGTACAGAAATTAGAGGCAACTCACTAGTGTGAGATCTCTCCATTCTTGGTCACTTTTCAAATATTCTCCTCTTTGAGAAAAAGCTTTTCATTAGAGCTGAATAGTGAAATAAGAGATAGCAAGTTGAGCAAGAAACCTCAGCAGCAGCCAGAACTGTGGCTTGCCTGTTCTTCCTACCACCACTGTACTTTAGACAGAGCTTGCATTTTTCCCTCTAAACAAGGAAGGAAGAAGTCTGGAAATTAATTAAATGCAGTAGTCTGCGAGCCGTGCAGATACAGCCTATCTCAAAATTACTCAGGCATTTAAGTCTTGTTTAAATGCTAATGAAATGCCTTAGGTGCCAGATAATGGGCACTGCGAAACTCTGACAGAGAATATCACCTGCGGTCCTGAAGTACAGAAAGGCACTCGTAAATGGAAAAAAGCAGCCCATAAATTATGAACAGATTAACAATGCACAGCAAAATGATTCTCAATTAAGCAGCAGTTAATCTAACATTAGCTTTTTGTGTGCTAAGGCACTGAACTACCAGCTGTGCTTTAGCTGCCCTGCTACTTTCAGTTTTGCTTTTCTTCCAGAGGTAAAGCTAATGCAAAATATTTGCATTCAGCGTATAGCTGGGAGTTCAGCATAAAGTAACGGGAGGTTAATGTGAATATCATCTACAGCCTCACAGTTTATTTCCAGTTCCAAGATAGCTCTCAGGCCAAACAATGAAATAAATGAGATACGTTCTGCGTGTTTCTGAGAAGCAGGGGCTGCAGTCAGCTTTTGACAGCTACAGAAGGCAAGCTGTTACGCTCCACTCATGGTGAAGCCCAAACTGCCTCAAAGTGGTACCACAGAAGCACTTTTATTTTCCTGTTTGTTTGGTGTTTTGTGGCTTTTGCTTTGTTTTGGTTTTCTTTTTCCTGTCCCTGGTTTAGAAAGATACTCAGCGCTGCATTACATCCTCTCTCGTACATCCTGTCCACCACAGTAACTCCAGTTAGCCTAAGGACTGCGCCGCAGCGGAGCTGCCAGCAGAGTGCTGGGACACAGAGTGGTGATTCAGAGGGTCAGGATCTGACCAGCTGGGCAGCTACACCCCCCCAACTCACTTCGGGTCAACTTCGTCAGTCGAGAAAACCCCATGGTCAAGTTTACTCTTACTTGTCACTTTTTTTTTTCTCCTCTTAGAGCCCTGGTTCTTTCTCCATCTGTGCCAATCATTTTCACTTTTCTTCAGCTCATTTTTCCATCAACCACGTTTTCTCGTATTACTGCTTCTGTAGCTGTCGTCCTCTCTGCCTGCAGTTCACTCACCATGCCAGTGATCAGGCCAGTTTTTAAGCCCATGGCTTTCGTCAGATGGAAACGTTAACAGCATTGGTCTTCCCACTTTAGATAGTTAGCCGTTAAAGCTCTCGATGTTATAAATAGATTTATGGTCTTTTTTTGTATCATAGTTTCTTCTTCATTTTAGTTTATCAAGCCTTCTTTAATTTTTCCTTATTGGTGCTTTTCTTCTTTGAGAAAAACTAATATTTACTAATAAAATACTCCTTATTTATAATGTCCCCCAGAATCTTGGTAAATTGTGTAAACAAAGGAAATAAGTGTCATGTTATTACTGGACTCTTTTGTAGTGGCTGAGCAGACACATCCGGAGCCTGGCCATTCATCGAGAAGCTGTAAACTGGGCAAATCTGGCTTACTCTCTCCTTCTCAGGTAAAAGAAGGACCACCTATCTGGAGGCCACGTCCCGTACTATAGGTTAAACATTTCCTCCCCATAAGTCCAAATCAATAAAACAGCAACTAAATCTTTTAATTTCAGGGAACAGGAGAAGCCTTTTGAGGAACTCCAGGTTACATACTTATCATGTTAAACAGGGCCCGTTTTAAGGACTGAAACCAATCTGAAACTTCTCAGTACATCACAGCCTGGATAGCTTCAGCCTCAGCCCCACTGTGAAGCGTTAGCCTCATTTTACAGATGGTGACCAGAGGCAATAAACATTTATACATGGGAGGAATCAACTGTCAGATAAAGAATTGAAACCAGTTCTTCCAAATTCCCGCGCAGCTCCTAACTACCGGATTACCCTACCCCAGGCTGACATAGCCCTTTCTGCTGCTTCAACCACAGTGATGCATGGGAAGAAAAAATAAAGTAAAAAAATCCAGACTTCATATTTACCATGCTTGACAGAACCAAGCATGTTACGGGAGTAACGCTTCAATCATCCGAGCTCTTACCTCTTCAAGCACTCCGCCTGCTTAGATTTCCTTTTCCTTAACAGCAGGGAACGGTTAATGCAGAAATCTATGGCTTGGTGTGGCTTAATTACAGTCCATCGTCTGCGCAGGAAGGGCTTGCTGAGTGATGTCTTTGAGCTATGTTTGACATACACCACGAACACCAATTAAGTAGGGTTCGGCAGGTAAACAGCCAAACTTTGAGAGTGATCCTTGGAGTTATTTATATCAATTAGTGTCATGGGAGAAGAGGTGCAGCTTTGCCTGTAATCTTTTATGTGATATATTGCCTTAGCAAGGGAGGGAGCAAGTGCAAGCTGTGGCACGAAGAGCGCTTTGCATGCCTGGCAGGTTGGGAGCAGCCCAGCACACGGGTTTGGACAGACATGGCAGGAGGGGAGCGGGCAGATCCCTTGCTTTATTCCTACCGACACCACTAATTCACACAGTCACGGCTCATTCACACAGCCTTTTCACTTGACAGGTCTGTTCTGCAGCTTGGGCAGAGGCACTCGGTAGATGCCCTTTGGGGCTTGGCCGCCACCACCCCGCGTCCACCTTCACCAAGTCGAATCACTTCAGCCAGTTCACGTAATGGAACTGATAAATAAACCCAGTGTAGTCCAAACTAGTGAAATGCCAGTGCATCAACAGGACTAACAGTATGTTTGCAAACATAAAAGGAAGAATAAAAAAAATCAACATAGCTTTCCTGTTGCATTGACTTAACTGACCTGGATTTTGTAACTATTTAGGTAAATCCATACCGAAACCTCTGCGTGCAGGGAAACCACTGTTGGCCTTTGCAACCACCTCTAAATTTATGTTTCTTTAGGAAAAATAAAATAATAATAATGAAACCAAGCTGAAAATACATCAAGGAGACCTTATTTTAGCTGCTGCCCACAAATAATATTAAAGCAGCTGCTTTACTATTCCCACAGTAAATAAAATACTTCTAATCTTTACTGACAGAGGAGAAGGGGGAGGAAAAAAAAATCCCACCAGAGAAGCTCATATTTATACAATTTAAGAATTTGGGCCAATTTACATACACCATGCGTGAATCATGTTACAATGATTTATATCCCTACTGCTGTTTGTGAAAACGCTGGTTCCTTGTTGGCTTTGCAAGGTTGGCTGCCACATAGATCTGGGTGTCACCAGCAGAAGAATGAAAACCCTGCTGTGCCAATATTTCTGGCTGAAACACCATACCTGAATCAAGAAGAGCAGGAGGGACAGAAGGGACCGTAGGCACCTAAGAGCATCCTGCACCTCTAGCTGGCAGTCAGGAATTGTCACCTCTCTACGCACTCCCTGGGTGGATCCAGGAGTCACATAAACATGAAGTGTCACTCAGCCCCAGCCTTTCCCTCCTGAGGTGCTATAGTGTTTCTTCCCAACCAAATTTGCATCTTAAAAGCACTTGTGCTTTTCTGGTCCCAGCTGTTCCCATCGGAAGGCTGTCCTCGCTCTGTTTGTTTTAATGGCCAGCAACCTGCATCTTATTTCCAGACTAAGTTTAGTCACAGACAAATTTAAATAGTTCTTCTCCCTCCCCGCTGTTTCACTCCTGGGTATTTTTAGATGCAAACCATATCCCCTGTCAACCTTCATTTTCCTGGGCTGAACAAGTCGAACTTGCCGTGCTTCCATTTGTAAGGAAAGATTGTGGCACTCCTGGTGATCTCAGTAGCCTTTCTTTACACCTGTCCAGGCTTGTATTTTCCTTGGACATGAGACATCAAAATCATATATAGTGTCCTGAGGATGCCTTACCAATGTCATCTTCTGTAATGGATTTAGAGTTTCCACTGGAAATGTCTCATTTCTCATGTCCCAGAATGACATTTCCCTCTTCTCTAAAAAAAAATTGCATCGGTGCTCCAGAGGTACAATAGCGTTGGCCAGTTGATTCTTTTTTTTTTCTACTTTTCTTCCATTTTCAGCTTACTGATAAGTAATCTCCATACGTGTGCTTTTGTCATTTATGCTCTGAATTTATCTTCATTGCATTTTTCTTCATCCCATAATATTTTTCAGATCTTCCTCCCTCCTATAGTGCCTCCCAACTTTTTGTCATCCACAAAGGTCATCAGCAAACTTGTAGTCTTTGTGCCTAATTTGCTGATGAAAACATTAAGCGGGAATGATTCCAATGACTTTTAAATTTTATAACAATATATTTATATAATTATATATAAGTACATACATAAACTCCATTAACTATCTTTCTGCCTGGTACTTTTTGTTGCAGCATTACCTGCTGCAGTCTTCCTGCTCACCTTGCATAAAAATGATGATCTCCAGCAGCATAAGGGTTGGAGCAGGATGTCAGATGCTGTCCTAAAGACCAGACAAATGGGATCTGACACATTCCTTTTGTTTATAATTGCAGTGGTGAGGAAAGCTGTGAGGTTAGCCTGACACGAGCTGCCCTTGGTGAGCCCAAGCAGCTGTGCTGGGAGGAAAGCACAGAAGTGCTGCAAGAACTCTCTGTAGGGGCGTTCAATCCAGAGGCAGCAGGAGCCAAAGGCCACTCAGAGGTATGAGAGAAGAAGGAAAGAGAGAGCGTCAGTATTAAAGTATAGAGAAGTTTCACGATGTCTTAGATACAAAATATTATTGTGGCAATGTTGGCAAGGCAGCAGAAGCAGAGAAATCAGCAGTGTCAACAGCAGTTTCTTTCAAAGCATGACAGGGAACAAAAGAAAGGTGGGGAAAACAGTATTTTAAGGCTTGTTTTAGGTTTGTTAAAGCAAGGTGAAAAAATCCTCTTACGCTGATTAAGGAAAGAGGAAAAGAAAGAAAAAGCTGTTGTTGAGAGGCAAATATCTCTCATCCATGCTACCTATCAACAAGGTGGTGGCCTAACATGGATAAATCAAAACCATGGATATCTGGGTTATTCTCTAAGAGCTTAAACGTACCTGTTTATGGAAAAACAGATAAGCCAGTTCCTGTAGAGGATGGACAATATACAAACAACCACAAAGGAAGCAGGACCTTGTGCAATTGGCTTTACGTGCTGCCTTGTGCAGTCCACAGCATCTGTGCAGCTACAGGTGGGACATGTAGTGAGATTAATCAATCCAGGGATAAAGAGGAGCTGACAGTACTTTGGAGGAGCGTGAAGTGCCTGCAATGTATTAGCCGGGCACAGGCCTGCGCTTTCCAGCTATTCCGATGAGGACAACCCTTCAAAGCACAGCAATACAATCCCCTCATTCTCTAAGCTTTCATTTTAGAGAAAACATGACAGTGACAGGAGGGTTGGCATCAATCATCTTTGGCATGGTGTACATGTCAACCCCCTGACCCAGGTTGCACAGCAGTAGCTGCGGTGTATGTGCTACGTGACAGAAACGTAGATTAGAGACTAATTAAAGCAACAGCTAGAAAGCTGGTGGAAGAAAAAAAAAAGGGGTGAAAATGAGAGGGGGAAGAGTGAAAAGTTTTAGCCACCGCCCATTGCCTCTAAACTCATATTATTTCTGAAAATACAGAAGCAGAAAGCTGGTAGGAAACATTGACGCAGGTAGAAAATTTTCAGCAAATATAGGGCCATGGCAGTGCCCAGTGTAAAACTCCTGAGCACGGGGACTGAATCAGACAGCCTTGTCCTAACGCTACTGCTCAGCTTGACTGTGACTTCAAAGCCTATTAAAATCAAGCAGAAACTTTCTGCAGCTCTGAGTTTAAAATTGGCACTGGGCTTTGTCTCGCATTTCGCCTCTTCCCCAGCCCTGTAGCTCGATACCCCTTGTTAGCCCGCCCAGGATGGTTTCTGTCCATCTCTCTGGAGAACACTTGTCGCCCGGGACCTCTCTAGCCCCTGCTTATTTCACAGAGAAAGAATTTTGGCAGTAATTAGCTGAAGTGAGTTTCTGGACCTTCAGCCTGTTTGTTTGACCTCTGGAAGTAGGTGGTTAATTCAAGGACAATGGGAGCTGTCGTGTTACCTGTTTCCAACATGAAATCAATCAGTGGAGAGTGGGAGTGAAGTCAGCCTTTCTGTTTTGATAAGAGGGTGGCCAAAGATCTCTGGAATGAGAGGCACTCCAGCAGCCACCCTGGGCTCAGGGACGCTGGCTATTTATACACCCGGGGGCAGAGCCGGGGAACAAAGTGGTTCCTCTGCTCCCATTTTATTTTTATTTTCTTGAGACTGAAGGGGAACATCTTTTATCATCTAAAAGCACGCATGGCCAATGTTGGGGTTTTTTCCCCCTTTTTGGTTAAAAAAAAAGAAGAAGTTATCACTATAGTGTTATGCTATATACATATTATTATTATACACATGTCTAAATATTGTTTCATCCTAAAAACCCACAATTGCTCTAAGGACAACCCTTTCAAAAAAACCCCAAACAAAACCAAAACCCAGTGAATCCTGTATCCCATATGTAATGGTGCTGTACCTGGTCTGTGGTTCGCACATCAGCAACCGGCACACTGCAACATTCAGGAACCGTTTGCCTGAATGACACGGAGGGATGGAGATAGCAAAGCAGAACAGCTGAGAGAGACATAAGGCACGCACTGGTCCAGATTTTATATGACAAAAGTCAAGGTAATAGTGTTACGTAGTGTTGAATTTACGTGCAGAACTATGTTTGAAACTCAGTTATACACATATTTATGCTAAACTTCATTGGAACCAGCCCCAAGTCATCTCAAAGGCTGGGATTTGTCAAACTGACCTGAGACATAACTTAGACTCATTGCAGTGTTTTCTGCCTTGAGGAAGGGAGCGGTAGCTCTTAATTTCATTCAAAAGTGCCCTTTTCCTGTCAACAGAGATAAGCCCCAGGAGAGTCACATCCAATTCTCTAGTGCTAAATATGACAGAAAAGAGTCTTTGGGTAAAGAAGGCCAGCACAATACCCTAGGGAACACTAATTGTAAGCTTATTTTAAGCATCTTACATGGTCTGAATAGTTTACAAGGCTGTTCCAGTTGCTGAGAAGTCAGAAGTTTTGGTAATAAAGACCCTTGTGAAACTGATCCAGCAGTTTTACAAGTTTACAGTGCTGCTGGAAAATGGCCAGCGAGCTGGTCCTGGAAATGAATGGAATATTTCTGTATTACCTCATATAGCTTGCAACACCGTAGTAGCCGTATAACTCACAAGCGTTACCGCATTCAGCATTGCAGTATCTGAATAATCCAGGGAAGTGCAAGCACAAGCGGCTATACAGAGTTCCACCTCTCGTTTGTGGGCAGGTTTTGCGCCACTCCTTGCCCAGCAGGGAACAATCTCCTTGAAAAACCTCCCTCCATGGGCCATGACCCAGACCCAAAGCATGGAGGAGCCTGGCCCTCTCCAAGGCAGGTTGCTCTCCTGTTCCCACCCCAACCTGCTCCCAGGCTGGCTCTGTCAGGACAGTAACCTCAGTTCCTGTTTCTCAGTGGATTAGCCAGTAGTTTAATGACAATTCTCTGGGGAGACAGAGGCACCTACAAGAATTACCAGATTAGCCTCTAATGGGCTGCTTTCCCTTGTCCCACAAGCCGCGTGGACTGAGACAACATGAATGAAACTCGTTACAAAGGGCACTAGAAGCCATAGGAGCTTTTCATTAATCTATATAGCTAAGGCCTTCTCATAGATTATTACCATTATGTTATTTTTAACACTAGCAGTCACTGGGTATATATATCTGTGTTTTCAAACAAAAGCATGGCTCCAGCCCAGAGGCTTTTTTGCAAAACAATTTGCTGCTCCTTCCCCCTCCACCTCCTCTTTTCCTTCCCTCTCCACCCATAAAATTTACATCCAGATTCAGTTATCTCTGTTTAGCTGACAGGAAGGGCAGAAGAAAAAAAAGTAATTGATAATAGATTTAAGAAAATAACACATCATGTACGCAGCACATACATACCATAGAACATTTTTAAATGCTGTAAGCCAAAATACATCCTAGGAGCAGGCTAATCAGACTTATTTCAAAATAGCAGCTTTTAGAAGAAAAAAAAAAAAAGATGAGAGAAGCTGATTGCAAAAAGAGAAAACAGAGCACATTTTCCATGCACCAAAACTTTTGCAAAATTGCTTCTAGTCAGCTCTGTTTGAGGGAACAAACAGAGGGAAAACAGCATGAGAAATTACTTTTTTCCTTCTTGCACAAATCAGAACTTGACTGCCGAGAACAATACTCCCTGTCCCGCTGCCCTAACCTTACAGCCTCGGGCACTCTGCTTGAAATGTCTCATAAAACAAACAAATTCTTCTGGAGCAAACCACCTCCTTATCTATTCAGCAAGAAAGGAAGAGGTAAAGGATGAGCGATGGCAGGAAACTCGCGTTTCATTCCAGTGACGAATTTCGACCAGCCTTTCATTCCTGTCACTGGAGATAGCAGCGCTTAAGAGGACCACAAAGATGGGGATGAATGTACACGGCTCCTTGTAAGGAGTGAAGCTCTCTTTTTGGCAACTAAATATGTTTCCACTGTTGTTCAGTCATCAGGGCTGCCAGACAGAGGGTGTGGGCTTATGTTTTTTCTTTTTTTGGGTCTGTCTAGCCAAACTTTTGCATAACTTCCCCCACCCAGCCTTGCTGATCTCTCTTCAATGATTTGGGCAGTCTGTCTGCACAACTTGCATGTTCTGGCTAACCTGATGAGTGATTTCTTAGGAAATCTTCTGTGTCAGGAATGCCTTAATCCCTGCGTAGGTGCCAATCCAGGGGCTGGGGCAGGTCCCTGCATTGCCAGGGACAGCTGTCATCACCAGACTCAGCCACTGGGGCTGAAGCAGCCTTAGGCAAGGGGGGCATGCCAAACCATGGCTACTAAAATTGTGGACATTCCTAAGCAGGCGGGAATTGTAATCCGTTACCTGAGATGGTATTAGTAAGGTCTGATTTAAAAGCAAATGTGTTGGGGAAAAAGGTGAGCTTAACAGTCATATATAGTTATTGCAAGCCCAGAAATACGCAGGACTCTAAAGAAGCTTTTCATACAATGGAGGTAGATACAGATATGAATGAAAGATAGGACAAAATAAAGCATATTGGCTAAAAACAGGCATTGTAGGACTTAATCCATAGCTCTCCTGGTTAGAAGAGTTCCTTTGCCACATTACATAAATGAAGTAGATTTTATCTCCCTCCTCTTCAGGAAAGCGTCAGATCTAGGACTGCTTGGGAAGCTATTAAACAAACGGCAGGAAAGGGGGACGTCTACACAAAAAACCAGAAAGTTGGTAAGAAACTTCTAAATGGGAAATTTCAAAGCAGCACATGGGTCTTTGTAACAGCATTGGGAAGGGTCATTAGGGGCTGCAGGAGGGCTTCGTGCGGAGTTACTGAGGGTAAGTTTTGAAGCAGAA
This sequence comes from Rhinoptilus africanus, assembly GCA_013400135.1. Classification (NCBI taxonomy): domain Eukaryota; kingdom Metazoa; phylum Chordata; class Aves; order Charadriiformes; family Glareolidae; genus Rhinoptilus; species Rhinoptilus africanus. The sequence goes on along the minus strand of VXBO01001297.1, from coordinate 260,262 downwards.
AGTATTACATATTCCATTGGCTAATGCAAAAAATCTGTTTTCTTCTTTTTGATGATAAATAACTCTCTGTGTGTGTGATGTTCTTAACCCAGAGAGAGGGTGGAATAAATTAAAGCTGGGTGTTGGAAGCCTTGCAGCCATCAAGAGGACTGAAATCCTGGAGCAAGCTTCGGAGCAGCTGGGACAAGGCAACCTCACTGATTTTTCTGGATGGTGTTTGGTCTGTTTACAAAAGACTGTGTGGTATGAGCAGAATAGGAAAGCAGTGAACAAGGCTGTGTAACATCAGTTGCCTTGCTGTAGGAGAAATCAAATTTTAAAAAAGTACATTGCAAGATCTCCACATGCTTGAATGTGGGTAGATCCTCTTCTCACACCCAGACAGAATTCTCAACCTAAGTGTAGTTTCTGAAATTTCTTCAGTTTTCACCAAATAAGAGCAGCCTGGCCCATCAAACTTACTGCTACCCCCCATTCTTAATAAGAACGAAAAACTGCTGAACCTGGAATACAGTTTTGGCTTTTCATTTCAGCCTGCACCTTTCTTGATTGCTGGCCAACCTCTTCATGGCCAGATATGAATTGTGAACTGTGACTTGGTCCCTTCGGCCTTAGGGAACTTTTCTGTCTCTTAAACATTTCTCTTCATGTGTTCAGACTGACAAAGGGGTGGTGTCTACTGCCAGTTGCCATGTGGCTTTCCTCTTCAGGAGCAAAAAGCGGGAGCACCTCTTTTCATGTAGACTCGTAAATTCCCATCAGAAAGCTGCAATTACTCATCAGTGATTTGGGGTTGTTAAGGCCAAGGCAAGAAATCTGACAAATACCTTGTGAGGTGCTTTGGTATCATTCAGTCTGCAAGCATTGATAAAACTAGAACCCATTGTGTCGGTTATCAGGAATACACACTTGCCCTTTATATGCATTAGTCAGTTTTGGAGGACAGCTATTTTCAGAGGGGAATGGCCTTGAATAATTTTACATTTTCACTTTGTCTTCAAAATTTGTGATATTGAACATAATCTTTAATCCTCAAAACATTTAAAATACCAGGAATAAATTACTCATTTATGACTTTTCCCTCTTTCCCATATCTTTGGAAAGTATCAGTTTCTCCAGCTAAGGACAAGATATAGGATGTATCATTCTGGTAGTGATCGTTCCTCACATTCAACTTTATTCCTCTGGCTAGAAACCTGGCTTGACCCTAGCTAAGTTAAAAGGAGGAACTAAACCAAGCAGGAGTTTTAATAAAAGTAACATTACATCAAGTGCACAAACTGTCTGGAACAGCTAAAGTCTGCAAAGAGAGTCATGGATTTTGGCAGAGCACTGGCATGCTTTGATGGGGTCACCAAAGGCGTAAAGTGACCGCAAAATATTGTGTTTGATTATCTCTTAGATTTATGGAAGATTTGCTTGCTTGGAAAGAATTTTTAGAATGATTGGCATACACAATTTGTGTAAGCTAACGGTGTTGGGATTTTATATACAATTCTATTTATATACAGACTGGGGGTAGTTTTGCTGCTTGATCTAAGCTCGTGCGTAGGCAGACGGCGCGAATCTCCATTTGCTGCTTGCACGTTCATTCGGACACAACCCCACAGCGAATGCCAAATGATCCCACAGCAGAAGGGCAGCATTTTACTCCCACTGCAGGGTGCCAGAGACACAGTCAACAACCACCAAGGCAATAATGAAATTGCTCTACTGAGAAATGGCATTGGCCAGCAAGGAACCGAACAAGATTTATTAGTGGCCTTTATGTAATGGACGCGGAAGACTTAGTGTACCTTTATTCCAATAATAGCCTATACAAGTGAAAGGGATTTAAAGGAAAGATAGCTGTAGGTCCTTGGTACTTAAAAGAAAACCCACTGCTTCCTAGGCTCTTAGCATTTACTCTTTATTTCTTTGCTCATCCTCATCTTTCAATTCCACTCAAAGGCGTGTTTAGGCTGTGTGCATAAATGTCCATAAATTTCCAGTGGCTTACAGTAAAAGCAAGGAAAAAAGTGTTAATTTTAAGATTTGAAGGGGACTGGGTAGAGTTACTCTATTGACCTTTGGTTACGAGCCTTCTCCCAAGGGAGAATGGTCTCTTCCCAAGGTCTCACCATCAGCTTTAGGGCCTCCGGGGGTAGATAAGATGAAAAAGGGATTGAGCAAAATCTTCCTTTTTGCCATAGGTGTTCCTCAAAAATTGATCCTGAGCACCTTTAGAGGTAGCCAATTGCTTTCTTCCCTCTGCAGATGAGTAAAACTGCACCTAAAGGACCAACCCTAGAATACCTCATCAGGAACAGAGGAACAACGGCAAAAGGCTGAACACAAATGCTTCCTACTTTAAAAGTAGGGATTGCTTACTAGAAAAATCATGAGCAAGGAGAAGGATCATGCCATAGAGCTTTTAGCTTTTCTCTTTTTTGTTTTTAAATACTAAAGGAAGCGGTTTGACAAAGATAGAAAAAAACATAGGGGAGAAAAGGAAAACAGGCTGAAGATGGGGAAGCAGCTGAGAATCAGAGAAACAAAGCCTCTTACCTGTGTGCTGAATGCCAGGGTGGAGGAAAAGACATCACAGGGTTTATAGCTGAATTTGTTGGATTTACCCCACTGTCTGTTGCTCTCCAGCTGTGGCACCTAAGTGAAGGGCAGCCTCATCATCCCTGTAGACAGAGTTTTCAGTGCAATAGAAATCATAATAATAAAAAAGTTAATTCTAGCTAAATTTAAAGGTGAAAACAGCAGCTGAGAAAAGGCTGTGCTAATGCATCCCATAGGTCCACAATAGTTTTTGTGCATCTCTTGTTTTAAGAGTGATTTGTAAGGCACATTGTCAGTTAAGAACTATTTTGAGAGCTGAATCAGAGACAAAGAAATGGGCAAAGAACTGAAAAAAAAAGCCAGCTTTACAACAGAGGGCAACAAGTAAACAGGAAGGATGATTATTTTGCACCCCTCCTTATGCAGAAGCATTGACCTGCTGCTGAAATTAACTCAGTGCTTAGATGCAGTCACCTCAAGAGCCACATTGCCCACCTTTCCTCTGGCTTTGTGAAGCACAGCCAGTGCTCAGCAGCACGCGTGGCTGAGAATTACCACCTAGCGTCATTCAGGCTGGGGAAGAGAACCAGACTACGGAGCAAATTCTGTTTCTTCATCAGTTGGGGAGGAAAAACTGCTGTTTCAAAGCCATTTTAGTTAGGAAGTAGCTATGGATACTGGATGCTGACTGCAGAGCATGATGCTGGTTCACGTCAGTTAGCAATGTTCTACATGGTGGTCTTCTTCCTAACAGGGTCAACCCAAAACCTGCTTCTCTACTTAACCATACTAGAAAGCTATTTTATCATTTGCAACTCTCTAAGCTTTATTTTGCCAATTTCTATTTGCAGCATTTCAGCATTCTCTCCCACAGATGCTGCCATCTCCTCTGCTCTCACAGCTAATTCCTCATCCAGTGCAATTTCCTGAATGGCTTCTTGCTTTTTCATGAGTTAAGGGTATTCTTAGAGTCTAATCCAGGATTTGCGCCAGTCAGCTAAGGGTAACAGGGATAGGCCATACACTTACTTTTCAGACTCTGTGAAGAGAGTCTGCTTCAGTTTCGTAGATACTAGATTAGATTTTAGCTTAAATACAGATCTTCGTTTTATAGATGCTACCACTTGAGCCATGCTCCTTTTATAGAGGGGGTCTGAGATATTGCTGAAGCTGGAGGGGAGGCAAAAGGGCTTTTTTTCTAGCCCAGAGCGCACACTTTCTTGTGAAATGTGATGTAATAGGGGGGTTTGAATCTAAATTATGGCTAGACTGTGTGGGTGCCAGGATTTGGAAGTCTCTTGTGCCACTACAGCTGACACCTGCAATAACTTACTTGGGGATTTGGAGCATCTGTGGTGAGTTTAATCCCTAAACACAAACAGATGAAACTCTGTCATTCCTAACAGCTCAGAGAGTGGTTCCCAAAAAAGAAAATAAAAATCTCAGCTACCTAGAGTGTACTGAAAAAACTATTTTATTTACTATTAATAATACACACACATGTCTAGGAAAATAAGAGGAAAATAGATAAAATGACTTTTCCATTTTTAGAGTTTGTCTCTTTGTGGCTGCCACTTGCATCCTTGTAATCTTAGCACCAAGAGGGAGAAAAGAAGAGAAAGGATCATTATCTAAAATGAAAAAAGTGATGACCTCCTCCTTGTGATCACAAAAACCCCCTTTTTTTCTCTGAGGCTTGGAGGACTCAGCAGGGGACATAGCAGTCAGAGCAGAGGAAAAAAGGAAAAAAGATATTTTTTCCTGCCTGAGGAGTTTTAAACCCTTTGAAAGTTTTTGGGGCATCTTCAGCTCTTTGTATTTGTCTCTGTCCTCCTTGTACTCTTTTTTTTTTTTCATCATTTTTTTAGTGAGTTCTCTGCCTTTCTCTGCCCCTGAATTGTGCAGGTGCACTGCTGTTTGCATCTTGAAGACAGAGGAGAACCTCTTTGAACAGCAAGGTAATTCCCATTTTTATCTTAGTGACACAGTACTGCAACAGGGAGAGATTCATGCAGAGAGGAGAAAGAGCAATATAGAGAAAAAGAAAAAAATCTTTACTAAGATCTAACTGATAACTAAAAAACAAATAAAGAAAAAATTCTATTTCACTTGGTATTTTAATAATGTTTTCATTCCTCATAAAATTAGGCTTTAAAAAATAGTCTTCTATGCATTTAAAACTCAAACCTAATCCCGACATGGTTTTTACTGGACAACCTGAGCTCTTGGCTAGACTTGTCTGAGACGGGGATTTCAGAGACTCTTCCTGGCTTTCCTATAAAAACGCATCATGATCCTGGGTGATAACTTTATCAAGAGCATCGCTGCTGGTTCTCAAATGCAGATGTTACTGCTGGAAAAAGAAACCTCACTGATGACACCTAGTGTTTTCCCAAATCACAGTTGAGAAGACTTCTTGAAAGGGTACCCAAGAGGCCTCTCCTCCCACAGGTGGCCCTGGGAGAAGAGCATCTGTGGGTGAAGCTGCACGGTATACCCAAGGGCTCGTTTTTCTACTACGACGTCCATGAAGAATAGCTACTGAAACCATTTTGCAGCCATCATGTCTGTGGGGAAGGAGACCGAACCTCAAGGAATTCACATCTGCTGACAACACACAAAACCCCACCAAGTACAGGCTTTGCCACTTTCCCAGCAACCTGGTAACCAGTTCTTCTAGTGGATGTTTGTGCAAGGAAGTTTACTTGCATAAAAAGCAAATCAGAGCCTTAGATACAGTAACATGCACCTTCCAAGTTGACTATGTTTGCTGTGAACCCATAACAGCATCTGACAGTAAAGCCACTGCAAGTGCAAGAATTGATTTCTACTGATCTTCAGTAGAAGAAGTGGACTTCTGACTGCAGAAGTATAATGAGCCTAAGAACAGAAACTTCTCTTTTTACTAGTTTGAAGAAGCGGCTATAACGAATTTAGCAGTGACCACTTTTAGCAGCAGGCGGACTACTGTGCTTCCTGACAGGGCCTATTTAGCAGCTGTACAATAGCATAGCAGAAAAAAAAATATTCTTGTCAGACTTTTCAGCTGATGTGAAGCACTCAACATCAATACTACGACATGAAGTTCAAAAGCGCAGCTAGGAAAAAGCCAGATTGGGCGCAAGCCCATCATACAGGAGTCCTGCTGGTTCCCGCCAAGTGACAAGCGGAAGGTTTTGCAGGTTGTGAGGAGCAGGGTGTAGAGAGTCACACGTCTTTTTTTCCATCTCCCTGCTTCGTGCAAGCAGAAAACCAGCCAAAGACCCTGAGAGGATCACGAAAGAATGAAAGAACAAATGAGTTTTCCCAAATCTCTTAATCCTCAGACACCAGCCCAAACAAACAGGACCAGTCACATGCATCGCAAAAAGCTGGTGCCCAGACTAATTCCTGCAGAGTTACAGACAGTGGATAAAGCTTTACAAACTTAAAAAAGGAAAACAAAACCGAAAAACACCAACTGAAACCAAAACCCCCCAAACCAACATGTGTTTAAAGCGTAAAAGAAGAGCACTGAGACCAGCTGAAAAAGGGAGAGAGCAAACTTGTCTTTGCCTTGCACTGTTGCAGGCAGCATCCTGTAAAATTCGGCCTAGATCTATAGATCTTGAAAGCAAACGAAGAAAGATACAGAATTCACATGTGGAAATGCATATGCTGAGGATAAATCAGCGGAGACATTTCAATAGAGGTGCAAGGCTGGCAGAGCACTGCATTGGCACAGCCCCTATTTAACAAATGAATCTGCAGGGCAGCGTATTTCTGGGAAAGCTTTTGGTCATCCCTTTCTCACCACTCCTCTGCACCCTGAGTGAAGCGATGACTGAGTATTTACAGCCTGGCTGTGTCAGGGGGTTGACAGTCCTGCTGATTTAAAGCACGATCCTACTAGGAAAAGTGACTCTGTGTATGATAACCTCATGGCTTTCTATTTATTGGACTTCACTGATTTCCAGATCAAGTGAACTGGGGGAAAAAAAACCACCCTTACAATTAACTCAGATTGTGTTCTTTCTTGTTTACCTATCAATGGCAATTAACAACCCATGAGTCAAGCTCTGTCTTTTTTCTTAACTGAGCAAACCAAACCTGACAGGTTCAGTGTAGCTTTTCTACTTTTGCTGTTTAAGTGAAAGAAATACCACCCTCCAGAGATTCATTCCCTGCAATATACAGCTCCTCCTTGGCAGCCAGGGGCCCCGGAGCCCTTCACAAAGAGGACAGGCTCCAGAGTCTCCTCTCCCAGGTAGCAGAGGAGGGAGAAGGGGATGCTGTACATGCTCATTTCTTTCTTAGTGAAGAGAAAAGTGAACTTTAGGCACAATTTTAGTGAATGCATTCCCCTCTACTGCTTTCTTTTAGCTCTCCACCCTGCCCAAAACTGTCCTGTACACTTGAAATGCCCATTGTTCTTTCACCTTAGTCCTACTCTGCTAGCTATATATGTTGCATGGCAACATAAATCATTAATAACTCCATCAAAGTAGGTGGAACCAAGCCAGCAGAAGAAAAAGCAGTCCCATTTTTTCCCTATTAACCTGCCCATGTGTTCTCCATTTTCTTTTCCATTAGGCAAATAGCCATTGAGCAGTCAATGCTGTATATAATACATTGCAAAAATGTAACCAGGAAGTTTAGTTCAGCTGCTTGAATCATGTGAGGCCGTCAGCATTTTAAGACTGCCTCTCAATTTGCTCTTGATCACACTCCAAGGGGGCTGAGATTTCATGCACCAGGACCAGAGCTGGCCACAAAAATTATTTTTTTGATTTTTAATTTTATTTAATTTTTGCACCAAAAAAAAAAAAATTAATGCAGAAAACCTTGTTCTGAAGAGATTTTTTTTAAGTTTTGTTTTCCGTCAAAGCAGAAAAGGCTAGATTTCCTGTTGCGTTCTTTCCTCCTGCTTGCCCCCTTCCCTCTGCTATGTGACCCAGAGATCCTTTTCCATCAGTTTGCCTTGTTATGCTGCAGCTTTTCAAAATTTGGCCACGTTTAGGAAAACAACAAAAGGAAAAATTAAAAAAAGGCAGTACTTCCAAGCCATAGATGCAATTGATTGTTACCTTCAGTGAGGAAGCATGAAAACCAAGGAAGAATGCTTTTAAGATGTAAATACTTCTTTTAGAAGTATTTCATGAGAACTGGAAGACAAACAATCCATATAAAGCAAAACTTTAACATGTTTAAGGAATCTCGGCTCTGCTTTCTCACAGGAAACTAAACTCAAACTTTGACCTCCGGTTCCTCCATCTCTCAACTTTAGGTAACAGATGGGATCCTGAGACACTCCTGGAGAAATGTTTCTATTTTTACCCGTTAAAAATGGAAAAGAAGGGGGCTCTGGTAATCCCCAAGGAAACATTGCTTCTCTTCGGGCAATATGCTCGAATAATAATTCATATTAAAACAAAAAAAATTAATCCCTAAAGAGCACAGTACAGAATCAGCAATTTGATTTCAACTTTTTCTCGCTTGTGCTCACTTTGCATTTAAGGTGCGTGGCCACTATCAGGTCTTCTGCAGGTCAGAGCACATGAAACTAATAATAGGGTAATGAAGAACACTTCAAAAATCTCTGTTTTTAGAAGACTGATCCAATTAGCATATAGCTCTTCTCTTAATAACTTCCTCGTATCTCTGAATACAAATAATGGTGAGAGGTGGTATCTCCCAGAAAAGATCCTGAAAGCAATTAGTGGAAAAACCGAGTACCTGTTATTAATAGATACATTTTTCTACAACTACTGCTTTAATAGCAGCACCTGCTGCTACCTCATCCATTGTCTTCTAGCAGCATGATGGGTGGCCATGAATACTGATCAGACTGGGATTTTTGTACAGCATGGAAGAATTGGCTCTTGATAGCCAACAGAGTAGCAAAGCATCCTTTCTGTCTTTTTATAAATTTTGTTTATCTAACTCCTTTGTCTGCCCTTTGTCTCCTCGTCACTGCCAGTATACTTCCCAAATGGTATGATTGCGACCACCCGCTGACAGCAGCAATAATGTAGTAACAGCACAGTAAGTGTCAAGACAGCCTTGGCAAAGCACATCAATTACTGGGATGCACAGCATGACAACCAAGGAGCACCTTGATTTAAAGCTTAATTTGCCTGTACATCTCACAGTTATTTACCTATTAGTGGCTTCCTATATTACTGTTATTTTCTCAAAGGCAAGCCTTCAAAGCCACAGCAGAAAAAAAGATATTTTTTCCCCTTGCTTATAGAATTTCATGATTTTCATGATAATTTTGTCCAAAGCTGCTTTGTAGCAACAAGGTTGTTAGAAGCCGGTTCTGTACTTCTTGACGGCCACAGCAGAAGTTATCAGCAGCAGTGATTTTGCAGAAGAAATTCAACTCACTTATCACCAACTCCAGTAATTGAAGTATCTTTTTTTTTTTTTCACCTGGTAGCAAACATCAAGCTGAATCCAGATGTAAATAAATAATGTCCAGGTGTAACAAAGTATCAAGGGCTGAAGGACAGATTGGGAAACAGCACTAGAGATTTTTTCCAGGCCTCATAGTTGTGGTTTATGAGTATCTGACATTGAAAAAAGCACTGCACCTCTTCAGTATCTCCTATACTAATAAAAGCAGTCGAGAAACCACATAGTTTCCTCTTGTATAACAGAAAAAGGCTGAACTACATAACATGCACTGAAGATTTTCTCCTGGGAAAATAGCCCTGTAGCCTCTTAGCACCATTTTCTGGGCCTCAGCGAGGTAAATCTGTGCAGGGAGGAGGAAGGTGGGAGGCAGAGCACAAACCAGAGCCTGTGTAAGTGAGGGAGCAGCAGAGTCTCCCGTGCCCCCAGGCTCCCCTTGCTGCCTGCATCAGGTCATCACGGAGGGGGTGACAGGGGCAGCAGGCCATGGTAAAATGACCTACCGCATGCTACTCAACCAGATAGAGCACCAGGGAGAAATCAGTCCCTCCAAAAAATTCCCCCTCATTACCTCAGTTTAGCATATATATATGCATGCAATATTGAAAGGCCACGCTGGCAAGCAGGTCCTTAGTCTGCCGCCTGCTGAAGGGATGCTGTCTGCAAGCCATTATCTGCCCCCTTAATTTTGCCTGTCCTTTTGAATCTTTGCAGTCTATTTGAAGGATTTCTCACTTGTCGCGTCTTATTCACGCTGAAATATTCCATTAGTTATTCCTTGCAGGAGCTCAGCGAAATAAAAAGAAGCATTACCTGCCTCAGAGCTGTGTCTTCAAACCCTTCCTTTGCAGGAGTGCCCCTCCCAGCCCCACTGTGCCAAGGGGGAGCAAAATCACTCTGGTGTTGCCTGACGTTAACTCCAGACACCTGCCACTGTGGCAGAGCTGGAGCAGAAGAGTGCCTGAAAGACAGGCTCAAGACCCAAAACCGACTGAATTATTTTCCAAGGCACCCTGCTGTGACAGTTTTAGGCAGTTTTCATCCTGCCTCCCTTTATGCTGCGCGCGGTTCTTCCCCGCTGTGCTCCTGCTCACTGCTCATTTCTGTGCAACTCTTCCAAGTTTCAGCTGACGCTAGTAAAATTTTCTCTCTTGCTCCATGTAAAATTTTCTCTCTTGCTCCATATATCTCATGCTTTAAAATGCCAACACCCCGTCTCTCCTCCCAAAACAATGTGCCTCCACTACACAATAGCTTTTAGCCATACCACAGAATTCAGCTCGGTTGCATTATTAAAAAATTTAATTTTAGGAGGCAATGATACCTGCTGCTTTTCCTCTGGACTAGGCTTTGCCAGACACTTTCTCATTATGTCACTTGGATTCAATTTCACTTTTCTTCAGACTAAATATTGCCGCAGATACCTAACACTTTCACTCTGCTGTATAAAAATAGAGAGACCTTTCATCCACTTTTTTTTAAATCTATGGCAGTTCATGTGCAATTCAACAGAAACCTTTGCAGCAAGTGTTTCTGGTTTGTCCCCAAACTACCAACGAACTGCTTGCGTTTAGAGGGCTGGAGCTTAGCCCTTCGTTATTAATGCGGTGAGAAGTGTTTCCATTCACCCCAGTGCCCGGGAGCTGGATATAGCCTCTGCGTCACCTGAAATCCAAGAACACCCATGTGGTATGTGGCACAAGACATTCCTGGGAGCTGCAGGCTGGTGCCTCTTTTTTAATGTGCTCGTTTCCTCTGAGCGCTTTAGAGCAGCATGAGAATAAAAGGTTATATTTTTAAAAGATATCACTGCTTGAAATTGCAGTAACATATGTGGCTTTTCTCTGGATAATGCCACTAAATGCTTCCCTGGTCCTGTACCTACAAAACAGCCTCCTGGCTTTCACTGCTCCCCTCTTTTGCTGCTAGAGGAACTGGAAAAAGGTGTTTTTACTGGCAACTCCCCCCTCCACCATGAAGCAGGTGTGGAGACACTCAGGACAAACTGTGTAGAGAGGGGTTCAGTGTGACATAGCCAGGGGTTCAGGCATGATATAATATTCCTAAATCAATCATGAGAAATTTTAGAAATACCTAAAGTACCCCCGTTGTGGAAGAGACTAAGCCCAAGGTCCAGGCCCAGGCTGCCTTTGCAGCCAGCCCAGTGGTGCACTGGTGGGTGCACCTCGGGTTTAGCAGCATGGAAGCACCCAGGACGTATCGGCTACAGAAGCTGAAGTTACTGACTGAAAGGTTTTTTAGGTGCATTTTCTGTGTCAAACACTTTTTGCTGTTAAACACATTAGGGGTGGCAGCACCGGGGCAGAGGCAATAACCAGAATAGTTGACAGTCTGCTCAAAAGCAAACCCCCTTCCTCCCGGCGCTCCGTGACCCTCTTTTGCTCACCCCATGCTTTTGCTTGTGGGGCTACAACAGGTCTGGTGATACTAATCCAGCCACTGCCACAGCACCTAGCTGTAGGAATTAGCCAGGAAGAACGGTGCATGGAGAAGAGCCGCTCATTAAATAAGCCATTACTTCATGTAACGAATTCCAGGAAAACGCGCTGTATTTTGATTACGGGCATTCAGAGCGGGAACTGCTAGTACAGCACTTGAGATAAGGAATAGGCCAGATAGACTTAAATAGCAAACCTTAGTGTGACTTATTACGTAATTATCCGCCCCCCCATCACTGTGAGGTCTGCATGTCTCAGGCAGCTAAAAATAGAGCAGCCTCCCCTCCCGTCTTTCTCTCCATCCAGCCTGTGGGAGGAAAGACTTGACTCACCTGCCTGTGTTTGGGTGAGCCCTGCGAGCCGCACTGGCAAAGGGAAGCAAGGGTCACGCACGCTGAAGCAATACGGTCTCTCCCTCAGCTGCGGCGGACAGAGAAAATACATTCACAAGTTATTAGTTGACCTGAACAACCCAGAGGCTGCCCCTGGAAAATGTCGCTTCTCCATGCCCTGGCTCTGGGGAGACCAAAACCTCCTGCCAAGGCATCCCATGCTCCCAGATGGGCTGCAGAAAAACACCCAGGGCTTATAGCCGCTTACCTTTTGGGTTTTGGGGGTTTGCTGCGCCAAAAAATAGATGAAGGTTTTTTCCTCATCCACCTGTCCATGAGCCTACAGGAGGTGACACCTGCCTGCAGCAGTGGCTCTGGCAGGGCACACTGTGCTGGCGGAGGCAAGACAGGCACTGAGGATGACAGCGTTCCTCGTGCTTTGCCAGAGCAGTACGAGGACACTCAGGCAGATGTGCTGCATGACCTTATCCTTGTGCTATCCTCAGCTGTTTCCTTTCAAAGACAATATAGCCATAATACTGATTTTCTAACAGGGCATCCCATGTAGCACAGCCACAAGATGCTAGGACTTCCACTGTCATTACCAATGTTTTATAACATTGAGACTAAAAAGTTCAACTACTATGGAAAAAAAGAAACATCCTATAGGCTGGAAGAGAAGCGTGGGCGACACTTTTTCCAAACTAGTTATTAAAAAAAGTTATACTCTTTTGGAGAGAAGGCTTGGAAACCCTGCCCTTAGAAATACTATTTTTACACTAATTTCTGGTTACCCCCATGAGGCAAGCCAGATTAAGGAGGGAGGATAATATTGCTCCAGTGCCTGCTATTTAGTCATGTGTCCTAGAGTGGGTCCCAGGCGCACGTTTTGGTGAGAATTCCAGCTGTGTGTGTGCGCATCTGTCATTGAAATTCGCCTTATTAAACAGGTAGAAATATTAAGTGGCAAAATTTGGATCCCAGCTGAGGTCCAGCATCACGGTTGCTGCAATATTTGGACCTAGAGGTTTGTTTTGTATTTTTGATGTAATACCTACAGCTGAAACCCAAGTATTTTAGTGATTTTGACCACATACTGCAGTCAGGGGCGGCGAAGAGTCTGGTGTTTGGGCTTGGGCGAGGAGGAGACTCCCACAATGCTGCTACTGTCTGGGCACGTGTTCAGGCTATGTCCCAGCCTCTGCTGGTGTTAAATGAGGATAATTACATTTTCTTCCCTCCCAGAAGAGCTGGGAGACAGCCTGTTGATAAGTTATTCAAGTTATTCCCCAAAGTGCTTGCCAACTGCTTAAATAGACTGTAAATATTTTTCAGATACTCTTTCACTGCAAGCACATCACATTTCCTCTCCAAGTTTTTCAGGCCTTTTCCCAACTTCCCAGCAATGCTGTCAGAAGAGTAGGGAGAGGGCAGGGGTGCACCAGGGTGGGAGAGGAGGGGGCAAAGGTCCAGACCAAGACATCCAGGGGCAAGGACAAGAACAAATTACTCAGGACCTCCTCCCAGGATGAACAACCAAAGCAGCTTTGCAGTTCACCTGTGGTATCCTCTGGCTTTATTTTGCTGCTGTGCCAATGGGATGGAGCTCCTGGGTTCAGGTGAACAGAGCGGGACTCCTCATCTAGGAGAGAACACCATCGGTGGAGATGATGCAGCCTCAGTGGGGCTCCAGGGAAGGTGCCCAAAGGCAGGGATCATCCACTCTCTCAAAATCCTGCAAGAACTAGAGGGCACAAAATGCAATTACCAGGCATTCCCTCCAAAGTAGCAAATGAATGCTCTGTTTCATGTAAATTGCAATTAAACACAGAGCCTGCAGGGTGTTTTTGTAGTTAGGCTTTCACATGAGTCCCAGAAGTGACTCCATAAATCCATGGAAGAAAAAGAGGTCTGTTAAGGCTTATTAAATAAAATTTCTGGCGTAGAACTGCTGAAAGCTGGGAGAGTACAGCAGGAAAGTATCGGTACCTGTTTTGCTTCTCTCCCTAGACACCTGGTCACTGCTGGAGACAGGATATTTAGTCAACTGGACCCTTGGTCTAAGTCTCTACGATTATTCTTTTTTCCATTTTTCTGTGCAAAAAATTGTGTTTCTGTCTATTCAGGCTGGAGAATAAAGCTTGTAAAGTTCCCATGAAAATTCACTGTGGTAGTCTGTTGTTTTTTACTCAATTTCATTATTATTTTAGAGTCTGGCTTGTTTGAGTGTTTGCAATCACCCATCCTGAGCCTCACTGTGTCCACTGGAGTCCAGGCCTGGACTTTAGGAGCACAATGGAGAAGAATTCTTTACTACCTGACCTGTACCTTGACATGTCCATTGATTCCCACCCACAGATTTTTATTCCCCCTTTTTTTACATTGGGTAAGGGAACTGATTTCTCTGTAGCCTGTGCTATCAAAGCTTTCAGTATTTTCACACCGATGATGTTCCAGCCTTTTCTGAAATAGAGGCATGTGAAGAAGAGAGATTCAAACCAGCAGACTCTGTGGGGTGGTTAAAACCACCCTCCTAATTTTCCATTTTCAGCCCTTCTCTTACACAAGTTTGGGAACAGCATCTCAGCCGAAATGGAAACATGCTGTGTGAGTTTCTCCTCTGGAAATCTTAGTTGCTAATTCTTGCTGGAGAGGAAGAGCTTCACCCAAAAGCAAATGTCTCGGTGCATCAGCAGCACCAGAGTGTGGCATAACAACCCAACCGTGAAGGACTGTCTGCCAGACACCTTCAGCAGTTCTCAGAAGCTGTTCCAGCAAAAATCATCATGCAGGGAAAATAAATCCAGACCAGCACAAAAACAAAGGCTTTCTGAGGAAGCATCCTATGCCAGCAGGGATGCGTGCCAAGGCATCCACGGGAAAAAAAAGAAGAAGAAAAAAAAAAAAAGAAAGAAAAAAATCCAACCAGTCACTCCCGAAATAGGCAAGATAGCGAAACCATGGAAAACCACAGAAGGCTTCTTTTCACTTGCCCATTTCCCTTGGCCTAACAGACCAGCACATCTGGTAGACTAAAGTCTGGAAGGATAAGGCACGTAACAGAGAGCCCCAGGGGCCTGTCAGGGGGTTCGGCACTTGCTGCTGGACTCTCTGATGATGCAAAATAAGGTCTTAAGCTGTGCTGTGATTGTAAACACAATTTGGGGCCAGGAGGAGAAGGCCAAACCAGCCCAACTCCCAGCCCCAGGAAAGCATATGGGTTTTAGGCAGCATGACGGCGAGGTGAGAAATATAACAAAACGCAGGCTCAGCCCTTCCAGGCAACTGAAGCTCAAGTTATTTCCACGTTGCAAAATACCTTAGGGGACATGCAATTTTTCCACTAAAGTTTGCACAAAGGATGACAGAGATCCTACCGGTCGCTCAGCAATTTTTCCTCTCAGCAAATCGGAAGCAGTTACTTGCTCATCGGCTGTACATTGTCAGGAAATTTGCTGTGTCTGCCCCGCAGGAATCCTGCCTTGTTCTCTCTCCTGACAGCCACCCATGCACTGACACTCAAAACAACGCCAGCCTGTTAAAAGCCATCAGCAAATTAGTCATCTCAAGACATTTTTAATATGAAGATTCGTTTCTGTGGGTATTTGCACTTTTAAACATTTTTTTATTATTCTGCTGAAGCAACCAGTGTCTGAGACTGGCTGCTGGTGACTGTCGCTGGGGCTACAGCTGGCTGGCTGGCACTCTTCGTCTGAGGCTTGAGCTCAGCGTAAAACAAAGTTTTCTTTTGTGTCCCCAAAATGCACATGCCCCAGGGCTCTAACCCTCTACCAGCACTTAAAACCCCACGTCACTTTCAAAATACATTAATTCAGACAGTTTATGCTAACTTATTCCTGTGCCAAATTTGACACTTCGCTTGAACAGCCTGTTTTCCTCCTGAGACACATGTAAAGATAGCAGTCATATCCCCTTCAGTCTTTTTCTGCTGGGTTTAACAAGGTAAATGAAGTTTGCTCTTGGAAGAAAAACTTTTCATCCCCCTTTCCTCCCAGATGGTTGATTCTGGTGACAGTGACCCAAGAATGACAAAGTTGTCAGTGGCTCCAGGTTCATTTCTGTTGGGTTGCCCATAGATGGGGTTAGACAAAAAGACCTGGGTGTTTTAATCAGTTGGATGCAGCTTTTTACATCTTTTATGGAGATGGAGTTGGCCCTTTTGCTGTACTCCTAGTGGCTCCACAATTTCCACTATAAGCTGCTGTTTTCATTTGGTTTACGTTGACCGAACTCAAAAGCGTTCAGTCTCACATTTTCCACACTTGTAGTGTGCTCTGGGCTGGAATTTTTTTTCTCCATCTCAGGAAATAGGGATCATTTGTTTCCAAGAACACGCCTGTGGAAAATTAGCTGTTAATGTTAAATACATCCATCTGTTCCTTTGAAGAGCTTTACCACCTGCTTACAGTGGAAAGGAACCTGAAATTTGGCAAGGAGAAACTCTAGGGAGGCATCTTTTGCTGTCCCCATGAAAATCTACCCACACTTACTTCCCTATAAATTTCTGGAAAATACCATTTCCACTTGCACCCACTAGCACATGTGTCTGGCTGTTCCATGGGGATCAAACCTGCTCCTCAGCATGGAGGGAAAGGGCTGGGGTGCATCACCCTAAGGACCATGCACCACTGGTAATGGCAGCTGCCCATCTCCTCACAGGTTGTTGCCTATCTCTTTGGCTTGTTCGGTCCAGCACAAGGTCCTGAAGATGACAAGGGTCTTGTGAAGCTTTGCTTTAAGGTGATGAACACTCCTGAGTCTTTAAATGTCTACATGATACATAACCACAACTAAAGAGTGAATATGTTTCAGAATAAAAATGTCAATGCATTGTGTAAGACATATCCAGAAATTTTTCTCTCAGGCAATTTTATGATGAAGTATTGGCACCAGGATTGCTGACAAGCAGATATATCTCCACACTGGCACAGGGGAAAATTAGTAACGGTGGATTTACACCTGACTTTGACCTTTTGCAGTTAGCTTTTCATGTCCTGCTACCACCTGTAGCACTAAGAAGTGCAACCAGAGTGCAGACATGAGAGCAACCCAGACACATCATAAAGCAAATAGAACATATGGACAGACATTCAAAATCTCAGTAAGCCGTAGTATGTTAATACACAAGTAAATGTGACAGGCACAATAAAAGCATCACAGCACCAAAATTTTCCACTTACTTGTCCATTCAAGATGTGCAGACAGAACATTGGTGTATAGACTGAGGCTATGGATGAGATGAAAAGCAAGAAATAATCACCAGCTTGTGTTGAGATGACCAGGAGAAACAGCTACATCTCAGCTGCTTCTACCTTGTCCAATCTCATCCTGCAGTTACCTGTTGTTCTACTCCTATGTAAGAAAGGAGCCCACACTGTGTAATACACATCTCCCCACTATCTTGCATGGCTTTCATGTATTTGTGAAAGAACCAGACAAAAAAATAGCAAGGATAACATACACAGGGATCAGTGAAGAGCAGTTGTAAAAAAGAGAGAGGGGGAGAAAAAAAAAGAGTAAGGAAATTAAAAAAGAGGGTATTTGTCTCCCAGTATTTTCCAGTTTTGCACATCACATGTCACCTTGGAACATAAAGATTTTTCAGACAGCAAAGTGGAAAGGTTTTCTTGTTCAGGGGTGTCTCCTGAAAGGAGGGAAATGGATGGGTGTCTCGGAACGGAATGAGCTTTCTGGAAGTGGTATAGGTCCTGCTTCACACTAACCCAAGGCAGCAAGATTCATTAAGATTCAAGTAAGTAATTTTTTCCTTCTTATTTGAAACCTTTATCTAACCATTGAGTTAACTATAAAAAATAAATTCATTGTCCATGGTAAAAGAGCATGTTTACACTTTTGATCTGAACTTTCTATACTCATGAAAACTGGAACCTATCCTATAACTGTGCTATCCAAAGATTTAGCCAAAACAATTACTGGTTAACTGTCATTCAGATTTAGGACAAAGATCAAAGACTGCTGTCACAGTTCTAAGGTATTGACTTTGGTTAATTTTTTTCAATTTTGTTACCCTGATTCCTGACATCTCAGTTGAAGTCATCACATTTCAAAAGTTGCTGAGCAACTTCAGATTTAACAAGTCAGTGAAGTCAGTGTAAATGCTCTGCACTCGAGTAGGCAAGTGCTTGGTTGCATGTGAGCAGTCTAAATGATCTGAAAGGAGCTGCTCATGTAAATGAAGTTATATGTGCACCTCACTATTCACTGGATCAGGGCACAGGTCTCAAAAGCTTTGACTGAACTTTCTGGTTCCTCCTTCTGGCTCGTGAAATTATGATTAAATAAGAAAAACAAACAATGGATAGTTTAGTTTAATGCCTGAGAGTTTTTTATTCCATTTGAGTGAACCAATACATTCCTTTGTGAAATGGGAAGCAATAGTTAATATTGTACATTATTATGTGCCATCTATTCTAAAGCGGCAACAGAGACGTTTGCAAAATTCTTCTGCATTGTGGTAGTCAATTTAAGATTCATTTACTCTGTGACAGATGTTTTTGCAAAAATCTCACTGTGAATGTAATAAATCTGTTCTTTCATGCAACTTTATGTTTTATCTCTCTAGTGCTATCTCATTTGGCATTCTAGCTTACATCAGTTGAAGTAAACAGTAATCTTGACATTAGCTTCAGAAGCAATAGTACTAATAGTATATTACGTTAAAAGTGAAACACTTCTTTGCACATACCTCTACCCCACTAGTTTTCTGACACAGTCCATTAGTACCAGCACATACGCAAGAGATCACTGGAAAGTCATCTTGTAAACTATCAAGTAGAATGAAAAATTTTATCTGGATACAGAGGAGTTTGTTGACTGTTACTTTAGGTCTTACTTTCTTCATCCCTTTGGAAACTACAGCAATATCCTGCTTGCAGTCTTACCAGTACAAGTCTGTCAACATCTGAGTGCAAAATATTTTTATATCTTGGAACACCAAATGCATTTTCTTATCGTTATTTAGAGTAATTACAACAGTAAAAGTCAGGTATAAGACTTGGAAGACTTATAGGAACACTTGCTTCCCAACATCTGGCTCAAGAAAAAAGAAAATATAGCAGCTGAGGATATTAACTGCACAAAGGAAGGTCACTGACTGTACAGTTGACGTAGGAAAAAAAAACAAATCAGAGAGGACAGGTTCAGCAAAAAAATGAAAAGAATCAGAGATGGCAGGACATTTATGTTTAGCCTAGGATTAAGTGTCCCCCATTTTCCATGAACATTGTATTTAATTAACATTTGATTACTCATTGTGGCCAAACCCACGCACTGGATGAAAGCCTGGCACTGAGGAACTGCAGGCAAGCACGTCCCCATCCCAGTCCCCGGCAGCTGCCCCATGCTGCCTGCTCACTGCGCCAGCCCTGGAATGGAGGAAGTGCCTTTGGAAATGCC
Source organism: Rhinoptilus africanus (assembly GCA_013400135.1). NCBI lineage: Eukaryota > Metazoa > Chordata > Aves > Charadriiformes > Glareolidae > Rhinoptilus > Rhinoptilus africanus. The sequence continues at coordinate 241,088 of VXBO01001297.1, read as the reverse complement.
GAGCTGATTGCAGATGGCCTTGGTGTGGTGCCTGGCCCCAGTAGAGAAGCTGGCACCCAGTGGGCACAGCCTTCAGCAGCCCGGCAGTGGGTACCGCAGCGTGGTGATGCCCTGGCCAAGCCCTGGCCCCCAGAGCCACGCAGCGAGGCTACACACAGACAACCACACGCGTGGCCTGGCTCCACCACCTTTTCACAGCCTTCTCCACAGATTAAGAAGGTATGGTGGCCTCGTTTCTGACAAAGGTCTCTAGACAGCAGAGTACCTCAAATTAGAGCAGCCGTAAGAGCGTGAGCATTGCAAAAGGCAGCCTGTCTCAGCAATCACCTCTATAACTCATCAAAGTTGGGGTTTTTTCCTAAAAAGAGCAGACCCTATACCAAAAGCAAGTGTCTCAGTTCTCTCAAAGGTCTGCTGTGCTGATACCCTGCAAACATGGGGTGTGCGGATTTGTAGGCATTCCCCTCTCTCTCCTTCACTGCTTTGGATTTTAGTTTGTACTTCAGTGACGTTCCTGTCTAGCTAGTTGCAAAGATTATTTTTATTATCTTCTTTTGTAATAATAATAAAAAAATTTAGAACACCACTTCTACGCTTTCCATCTTTCCATCTGGTTTGTGCATCAGGAGAACAGGAAAAGAGAAATTACTTCTTGAGACCAGACAGTGCATACACAAAACTTGGAAATGCTCTCAGTGGTCTCTGCACTATCTAGGATACAGCCAAGGGGATAAACCGAGACTGTGAACATTCACTCTCTTGTTGGATGTCTGAATGCTACTAGACTCACTGGACCAAGTGTTTGCACTATTATATGCAGAGAAATGCCTGCTTTCTACTAAGCTATACTGATATTATGTAGAGAACAATATAGTTCAACTTCTCTACATTTAAAAGTCAGAGACTGAAAGGGAGGATCTGGGGAACATGTTATAAAAAGGGAAAATGAGTAACGAAAGGAAGAATGCATTTAGGAACAAAATGCTAGGAGGGTTTTGTGAGCCTGAGCCATAACGTGAAGCACAGATAAAATAAGCACAATCAGTAACCACAGATAACGATGTGACTGTAGATCTGGTAGCAGATACCACGGGACTGTGGAAGTTTTCTCCCCAAGATGATGTTTTACCTGCTCTGAAGACCTCTGATAAATGACTTGTAGAAGACGGCATCCGCTAGGTCATTTTAGAGAAGAGAAGAAGAATCTGCTCTGGAGAGACAAGTGATATATAGCAACCAAGGCTTTATTTTTATCAATGACTTGTCAAGTCGGCTGTGAATGTTCATCATTTTAATCACAGACTGCTTAGGATCCATACATATTTAATCAAGACTATAACTCTGAAGGTGCTCTAAGTGCTTCTACAGGTAGCAGTGTATGTTTTAGCATATAGCACCTTGCATTTTGACATTCAGGTGATTGCACTAATGCTGAGGTAAAATCCAGACTTTTAGCACTAAGCTTTAAAAGCAAGCAGTCACTTCCCAGTTACACCATGAGTTTGTTTATTTATGTTTAGCAAGCTGCCTCCCCTCTAAAAAGAAAAAGAAAGAAACTTCAAATAAAAATAATTTGATGAAAAGATAGTTCAGATCATCTAACTGCCTGCCTCATTGCTGGGGCTGGTGGAAGCTGTGGTCTTGTGGTGCTTCCCATCGCCATCCAGAAGGGAGCCGCCAAAACAGGAATGCTGTTTCACACACAGGTAGCAGAAACATGCAGCAGCTGTTCCTGCTCTCACTCGGTCATTTTTCCTTCTGCTGGCACCTCCATTTGTGGTTACAAATCAGGGTCCCACGAAGCAGGCGTCTGACTCGACCGATGCCACTCCATCATGCTGCCAGATCTTCCACTGCTCATTTCCTGCAGCACAATCTGAAAGAAAGCCTGTTTCCATGCCTGAGCTGGTCTGGCCAAAGATAAATCTGAAGGCTGCCTAGTGACTACCATATAAATATACAAAAAGTCTGATGATCTAACCTACAAGGCTTTGGTTATTTGGTATAATCAAGTGGAGAAGATGCCAAAAAAGTAATTACCGGCAAGTTTTCTTTTGACAAACTTATGATAGAAATTTCTCAACAGCTTCAAGGAATTCCGTGGATGAGCTAAACCCTTCCAAGTCCAGCAGATTGCCCTTTTTGTCATGAAAGTGAAATAATTCAGTCTCTTCCTCTTCCAGTTCCTCTTGAAATAGGTTGCTCTCTGAGGTAGGAATGATGATGATGCGAGGGACTGTATTGCTAATGATAGAACCCAGGACTCCATTAACTTGGCTTTCTTGAGTTGCCATCTGTGAAGTGTCTGAGTCTCCTGCTCTGCTGACACTGCTGCTATTCAAACCAACAGGCAGCGAAGCTGCTTTTAGGGAGCTGGTGACGAGCACTGCAGGGGGACTGCACAGGACTGGCCGCCCGAGAACATTCTCCAAAGAGCTGGAGGAGAGGGAAACCTAGAGCGGAGACATTAGCTTTAGTGTTGTCATACAGCATACGACTATTAAATCAGTCTTTGAAATTCACTGCCAACTAGTGGCTATTTGAGTCACCAGTCATGTTTTCTAAACACTTGAATCATTGACTAGAAAGAGAGAAAATCATGATGTGTTAACATCTACAGCTTGGAAAGCAAGATGTTAAATGAAGCAATAGAAGATGTGCTCAAATATGAGCAGAGACCAGAAAGAAGAAAAGCCCATTCCTATATCTGATTTACTGTATATTAAAAAAAATATATATATCCGTTTTTAACACATGCCAAGGTACTGGAAAATTGTACTTCTCTCTCATGAAAGAGATCTCAGATAAGACTCAAGTTTTGTGACAATCTCTATCACGGTGTCCCCAGAAGGCTGTGCCATTGCCTCAGGGCAGTCGGAGGCTTTGCATTCATGCATTGGACAGTACTTCCAGCAACAAAGAAGGTAAAAACAGCAACTATGATTTTGCTTTGCTAACCATTTCCCATCTGCCTATTTTGAGAGAACTCTAATTTCTAACTTGGCCCTGATGGCAACTCCCCTACGACCTTTCCATAACTCTTTGTGCAAAACCAGAATAAACTAAGTAAACTTTGGAAGTGTTAGTTAATATTTAAATACCCTGGCAATGGAAGGCATGAATGATCAATTTTGGCCTACTTTAGAAAATCACAGTTAAGGTTATAAAATCAGGAAAGGTTATGAAATCAGATACAGAGAGAAGTTAGAGGTCCCTCCTTCATGGGGAAAAGAAACATTTAAAGTCAAATGCAGTTTTTACTTCATTAGGATGTGTATTTCTATAAAGCCTAATGGAATTCAGGGTACGTCGAAGCTTTACACAAATTGTTAAAAAGCATCTTTTAGTGTTATGGTTCTGTTTATTCCTCTTAATATGATTGTAAAGTGTATTAATTAGCTACAAAATCTCTCCATAGCTTGAGCTTTCCATAATAGTTTTGTAAAATTTTTCCTCTGTTGCAGATATTCCTGTTCTAGTCATAAACCTCAATAATTCAACGTTAGTCTTCTTGAAGCACTCAGGCATGTAATTCCCACAGATTTATAGGGGTTTGGTGCTGAAACATCTTTAAAAAACGTTAGATCAATTTCTAGCATGATTACAGCCCAGCAGAGGCTGTAATCTTGCCCTCCCCTCAGCCCTTGTTTCCACCTAATCCATGGCCTGTGACACTGTTTTTTTTTGTTTGTGGTGGTTTTTTTATTATTTTATTTAGTTTTGTGGGTGGTTGTTTTGTTTTGTTTTTTAAGATTACGGGTCATCTCAGTCTGAGCAAGCAGTTTGACAGAATATGTTATTGCATAGCATAGGTCAAGGTCTGATTTTACAGACAGGAAACCAAATACATTTGTTTTTCACACACATTTGGGGTTTTTTTGAAAACAAACAACCACAGCTCTCTCCTCCCCATACCTCTGTCAGCCCAGGTTTAAAATTAGATATTGACATATATTGCAGCATAATGTAATTCTACTCCAGAAGCAGGAATCATTTACCAGCCCCTACCAATAATGGTTTCTCCAGCCACTGTACCTACCTGAATGGAGGGAAGAACTATGTGCTAAAAAAAAGTTACAGAGAAGAAAAGTCTGTTGTTCCAAACCAACAATAACAATAGAATGAAAAAACACCAAATTTAAAACCACTCCTGTCTGCTTCAAGTGCTGTTTTCAGCACAGCAGGAAGGTTTCTTTTGGATATGGCGTAGTGGGCAGAACACCACTTCCAAGGGTTTTTTAAATAGATTTCACACCCGGTAATTCCCTTGACACAAAACTTGGATGCCCAGAGCACACTTGGCAACTCTTCTTTGAAATCAAGTATCCAAACCTATCTTCTCCACATAATACATGCCAACATTTTAATGCTTCTAAAAAGGCCTCTTCACCGCCACGCCAGGTTTCCAGGTGTCAGTCTACATCAAGCCTGTTACCATCCTAACCAACTGCAATAAGTCATGGGGCTGGATCATGTCTTTGTGGCAGCACAGAAGACAGTCCCCCACGTTTTTATGCTCTGGAAAGCACCGAGCCCAGGACAGTGAGTGACTTTTTTACTTTCATTTGGGGGATGGCTTTTCTTTTTTGACAACCCATCTGCAACTGTGCGTTAAAGAGACCTGATCTCAGTCCATAAAAAGAATTTAGAGGTAGATAAATTTCTTAGATGTTGTTGAGATCATCGTTTTAAAGAAAGTGAAGTGTAAGATTCTTTTCCTAAAACAAAAATTCATAGTTTGTTAAATCAACAAGTTGGGTGATCCCTCACCAAATTCACACTTGTATTTCCATAAGTCATCATTTTTGGAAGTGCCATAACTGGGATTCAGTCATAGACAATCTAGTAATGCTATTAAAACCTTAAAATAAATATCTAAAAATGGGGTTGATTGCCATTTTTTAAGGGTAAATGGGTGGCCTTAGAGTGAAACACTACAATTGAGCTTGACAAATAAATATTTGCTCTGATAGAATGAATATTCATGCGTTTAGCTGACACATAAAGGAGCTTCACACCACACAGGAATCTTTGCTGAAAATACTGAGAAATGCAAAGAAGGCTTTGAACATTCAATGTAAATAAACTCCACACATCTCAGTGAACACCACTGAAACCCTCAGCATGAAGGTACCCTGTTTAAAAGTTATTTATCGAAATAATCCAACAGATGTCTTTCAAAGACAAAGTACAGCGTCTGAGAGTTTTTGTGGCCTACACAGTTACTAAATTGTAGAATACAGAAATATTTAATGTATTATTGAACACTTTTATGCAACTACCTCAGATTTATTTTCCTTTTACTTCCTTGTGAGACTGAAAGACGGTGGTTCTCCAGCATCTGGAGACAACCTCTTGTCTTTGCCACTTGCCTACAACCTTGGACTCACTGGGCTGCTGATAGAAGGCAGCGGAGGTGGGTAGTAGATTTGAGCCCGTTGCCTGCTGACACATTTGAAGCCATTATTTTTCCATCAGTACTATTCACAGTTACAGGAAAAGACCAATATTTCTGAGGACTTCATCTTAAGGAGACACATGAAAGACAACAGGGCAGATGCATGCAGGAACTGGGTCCTCAAATGGCTGGAAATTTCCAGAACAGCTTCTGCTTTGAACTACGCTGTGTCTAGACAATTAGCCTCAGAGCTGGAAGGGAGCACAGGGGACAGATGCAGATGCTGTAGTTGCCCCGGGTGTGGGTGTTTGGTTACACACACTAGAGTAACCCCGTGAAAGTGTTCCTCCATCAAAAAATGGGTGCTGCTCAGTCCATTCACATGCAGGGGATTGCAAGTACTTTCTTTTCTTGAAAATGCAGCACTGATACATGCTTGACATTGTGCCACCCATACAAATACTCGCTTTGAAACTGGTGTTATGGTTCTGGCAGAAGCTGACTCGTGGGTGACATACTGCTCCCATCCTCAGCACCTCCTTAGGGAACAGGGTGCTCCTCAACTGCAGGACACCAAACCTCAGTGGTCTGGGCAATGAGCGTGATGCATCTGCAGAAGATGCGCCAAGTACTCACCGTCTCCTCTTTCAGTGAGGGAAGGGTGGCAGCTGCCAGACTCTCCCACCCTTAAGGAGAAATGGGACTTTCTTTCTTGTCTTCCCCCTCAACAAAAATAAAACATTTTAATGTACACTGAAAAAAAGAAAAAGGGGGGCTTCTATCATGTCAAACTGTTTTGCAGCCCTGCCTTTGTAATAAAAGTAGGCTGCCACAACGTAGACATGAGGGTCAGGATGGGAGGAACCAGAGATGGGGTAGAAAAACATGCAAAGAGGCAAAGAAGTCAATTTCTTACATTTGATGCTACTGACTGTGCTTTAATGCAGTTTCAGAACTATGAGCTGATGTTGGTTTTCCAAAAACAGGCAACATATCAGTGAAAAAAGTTAATAAGACATCATTGACCTTTTTATTAGTCACCAAAAAAAAAATCAAAAAGAATTAACAGCAAGGCTGAAGAAGACATCAGAATCAGTATAAATAAAGCTTACGGATAAAAGACATCGGTATAAAGGCTGAATTATTATTCCAGAAATTACATACTGTAGCAAGATTAACATTAAAATGGAGAGTCCCCAGCAGAGACTCTTTTCCTTACCTTTTCTGCAGTTGCTGCATCACAGCTGCAGGTCTTTGTGATCAGGTCTCTCTTCTCCTGTCTCACACTTGTTGAGAAAGAATGACTTCGTCGAGGCTGCAGTTTCTTATGAGCTGGTTCTACAGGGTCAAGCTCTACATCACTCCAGGTCTAATCACAAATGATGAAGGATTTCACACAGTTATATCCCTCCTCAAGTTCTAAAAGTTCTCAAACTCTAGCAGAAACCATGCACGCTTACAGAAAACTAAAGCTGTTCTAACACAGGTCTCACACTCAGAACTCCCCTGGGAAGAAGTTTGATTTTTAATCTTGTCACTTACCCTGGACTATTTTTCTGAACAAAAAAAAAATCTTTGAAATAATGAAAAATTACTCAATCTCTTTTCACCAGGATGCTTTTCAGCCTTTTTTATCTCATTGGTTGTGCAATGCTTTTAGCTGCATAGCACCTGAAGTCTAAAGATGGGAGCAAGTACAACCAGTCCGTTTAATATGGCTTATGGTATTCTATGTGACCATCAGCTGGTACAAAACCATGGACAGGCACAGGTCCAAACCTGTGGGGGACTACGACGGGTCCGTGGACACCTTGACTGAGGGTATGGAGTCAGAAGTTAACCTTGCAGATATTAAAGTGTGTCTGTGAGAAAGAAGGGAGTAAAGAACATCCTGGGAAGTAAAAAAACTTTGAGGAACCAGCTAACTGCAAAACAAGAGACTGACAAGGTAAGGAGCAGCTGTGCTGCTTGTGAAGATCAACCAATGATGTATTGTTGTAAAATAGTAAAAAGACACATGTGTTAAGAAAAGTATGTAAGAAAGTACCTGTGGCAATAAACTCTCCCTCTTCTGCTTCTTACTACTTAAAGACTGTCTTTGATGTCACTTGTCCGTCTCGACCACGACACAAACCCACATTTGTATACATCCCAGCTGGATCCCCAGAACACCCAGGGCTTCTCAAGCCCCAGGAGCTTGCTTCGTCTCTGAACCACCATTAGTGGATGGGAGGCAATCGGTAGGCTCTACACTAATTTTCTGAGAGCATGCCAGTAATGGAGCACAGTCATGACATTGCAACCATACTGTTCCATTTACAGGCTTAGCCTGAGGCCATCCATCATCCCTAACTTCATGGTGACTTTTTGATTGAGTATCAATGATGAGGTCATTCCACTATTTTCCACACCAGCCCGTAGATACAGATAGGTAGATAGGGCTCCACACAAGTGGGAAGCTAGTGCAAAATTCTACTGCATTACCTTGCTCGTACATCTGTGTCTTGCCACTTGCTTATTCCTCCTCCCCTGTACAATCAGACTGTAAATTCAACTGTACGTGACGGATGAATATGTTGTGTCCCTACTCTGACACGTACTAACACACAGAGGAAAGCACTGGTGGCAACAGCTGCGTCTTTTACAGTGTTGCTGGTGTCATTCCTGCCCATCAATATTTTCTTGGAGCATTCCAAAATTTCAGTTGGTGCTGCTGTTATGTGAGAGTTGTTGAGCTTAGCTTTTATTTCAGCAGCTGCTGTTTCAGCTAAAATCTGTACAGCTGCACTGAGCTGTCAGTTGCCCCAAGAACAATTACCTTTGGCTGCATCAACTCGACACAACACGGTGCCGCATATAGCTAAACAGCAGGTGTTTTGTTTGAGACTTCTAAGCCAAAGTTGTGCCAAAGGCTGAAGCCTATTATCCGTATTATCCCACCTCTAAGCAGCAACCTCAACCAACCACACACAACACCGTGCTAAGACTAATGAACCAAAACCAAGTAGTGACCAACAGTGAAGAACAGAAAGCTTCTTGGATCAGGGTGGGTGATCCAGCAGAAATTACCAAATGTGACATGAAACAAAGGATTAATGGGGAGAGAATGAAGCCAGGAAAATTAAAAGGCAAAAAAGGTTGGAAATAACTAAATGAGGTGCCTCCCTCTTTTAAACTATGTCAACATATTTTGATGTCACTACACATAGTATCTACAACAAGCGATGAAGCACAAGTGTAAGCAGACATGTAGCCCCCATGATCTCAAGAGGGATACAGATACGTGTGGGTGCTTTGTTTGCTCAAGCTATTAAGCAATCCCAAACAAAATATGCTTGGTTTTTTTTGATAGGATATTGGAATGTTGCATATACTAACCTCATATTGCAAGGATAATCTGTGAATTTTACAGTTTATAAAATCATCACAGTTGATACTCTCACGCATCATAGTGTAATCAGTGGTCTGTGAATGGAATGAAATCAGCAGGATAGATTATGTCATTTTCATTTACGTTGCAAGAGAAAAAAATTATGCATTTATTTATATCTTCAAGAGACAGATGCCAAATTTCATAGCCCATACAAAGTGAGCTACTTTTTTTTTTTTCTGTCTCATTAAGATTTTTTGCCCTCATATAGCAGCAACAAGATAAACATGAAAGTGTTCCCCCTTCCCTGAAGACTATGAGAGCCTAGGAAAGCAAATTTAAGGATGCTCGTGCTGTGTGGTATAGTACAGTTGTCTCAACACAAGTGTCCCATCACACACTTCAAACTCAGTTGGGCTGAAATCTGAACAACCGTGTGCTAAAAAAGGCTTTGCCTGGGCTAAGAGAGGCCTTTCACTCTTCTATTTATTATTTTAATTTTAAAAATTTCATATTTTATGAAACACTATAGAAAAAGGTTGTCACTTCTAGACCAGGTCTCTCCTAAGAAGTAGCGCATCCATCACATGGTATTTAAACACCTGCTAGTTTTGAATGACAAAACGTGCTCCATTTAAGTGACTACGTGATCTTTAATTATCATCATTATTGCTTGTCTGTAATACAGTAGCGTGCAGGCTGTTTAGTGATGGAAGGAAATGCTGCTGGCTATGTGATATAGTCACAAAGTGGAAGAGGATCCACATCCCTTAACAGTTCACAGCTTCACAAGCTGTATGGCTGAGGCTACCCAGTAACATGTAGTCATTTTAACTGGAAGTCACCCAATGCAACTGTATGGTTAAAGTGCAAGAGAGGCAGCGGGATGGACTGCAAAGTAGCCTGTGTTTTGTAGTGGGATAGATTCTGTTTCGTTAGGGCTCAGGCAATGAGCCTTCCCTTCAGGCACTGCAAGTGGGTTTTTTGTTCTGTTTTTTGATTTCACAGCCAGAAGGTCTGAATTTCTTGGCAACACCCTGGGCACAGTGCTACCACTGGCTGGGGCTGCCTGGTTTCCCAGTGAACAGTACAATTTTTTGCCCAGGTGTATTTACTGTCTGTCTGCCATGAAAGAGTTCAGAAATCTCCCTGGTGCTGTTATCTGAAAGGAACAACTTCCATTCTCCAGCAGAAACTTCAGTACAAAATTAGGTTTTTCAAGAATGGTGCACTGCTCATGCTGGTTTTCCTGGTGGTCCTAGGTCCATTTCCAAATCCAGGACCCCAATCTTCCCCCGAATCCTCAACATGGTTGTGATTTCACTGAAACATAGCTCCGTGGTCTGAGTCTCAGCGACAGCACCCTGAAAGCAGCAGCCTGCAGCCCCATCCTTGCTCAGACCACAGACAGCTGCCTCAAGGGGAGAGCCATGAGCTTATCACTCAGCCCATCATGGTGATTGACACCTTCGTGAAAGGTTATGGACTGCAGCCATCGCTCTCAGCTGTGTCACATGCCCAAGCTGAGTGGCACAGGTCCCCCAGAAGACCAGCCCCAGCCTAGTCCCTGCTGTGGTCACCATCCCGCCCTGGGGGCCGCCTCCCCACCACCTCTGTGGCCAAGGCCAGCTTCTTGTGACTCACAGAGACAGGCAAAGTCAAGCCAAGAGGGCCTGGAAAGAACCCGAAGGGATCTTTTTATTTCCAAGTCCCTCAATCCCACTGCTATGAGACCAGGTTTCTATTTAATTCTGCTTGGCTGGGAAGGAGGGAAGGGGTTCACTTTGTCTTTTCCACCTCAAACGCAACCCAAAATGACAGGTTGCACACCCTGACTTTCTAACCTGTGACCATTGCCTAGGGAAAGCCTCCATGCTACAGACAACTACTACTTCATGCTGCGCTTCAGCCAGACCACCAGCCTTACTGGGACCTGGAGTACGCTGCTTGCGAAACACCCCACCAGCTCCAGCTGTGGGAATCTTCCACTCCCCACCGTTAAATGCAGGGAAACAAAAAAGTTTCCTGTCTATGGAAAAAGGGCTTCCTTTAAAACAATAAACCAGCTATCAGATAGGTTAGAAAATTTTGGATGGAGATGGTTTTCCTGTCCTCCAGCCTCACCAGGTACTGAATTATGTAGCAAAGAGTTAGTGACACGGGGAGTGCCTGACAATGGCTCTTTCTAATTCACATTAGAGGCTTAACCCAAACATCCATGATTCCAGCAAGGATCCGAGTCATGCAGATATGCTGGCCTGGATACTTTTTCTGATCAGAAATCATGAACCCCCAGAAAGGCTTTGCAGAAATGACCTCATTCAACCCAAAAAGTTTAGCTCCCCCCCCCGCCCCCGCCCCCGGCTTCTTTTCCATTCTCTAATTGTGAATATGTATTTATAGAGTCACTAATTTGGGGAGTAAGAGAAATGTTATACTCACTTTCCTTCATGAAAACAATAAAAGACTTACAGCTTCTCCAGTGGAAACTGAGGAAACACAAGTGCTCTTGGTCCTGCCAGCAAGAGATTGATGGCTGGAGAGAGAGGTTCTGAATGATGATTCGTTTATGGAGCCTCTCAGGAGGTCATTCTTTGATATTCGTATGAGGAACCTCAAGCAGGGAACGGCATTGTGGATGGTTTTTCTGAAGGAAAATGAGAGAAGAAAAAAATCTAAATGTCACATTGACGAGGCAGTTTTGAAAATCACGTGGTGAAAGGGCCGTTTCTTTCCATAACCTCAGCACGGCTTCTGTTTTGAGGAGGTCTTAAAGATGACATGGAAACAGCATTGTACATCTACTGGAAACTACTCAACAGGCTGAACGGAAAATAGCAGGTGGTTTCTGGGCCTCGAATCAAAACACGCATGGAAGAGCTGCATTGATAAGTAGTAAGAATTGAAAATATCTTGAAGAGCTTCTGATTTAATTAAAAAGTTAACACAGAAAACTTTCAGGTTAGCTGGTACAATCATCTTCTCTGCGCAAAGGCACAGGAAGAGTGGAAAAAAGGAAGGGGGAGAGGGCCTGAAAGATTAGATATTGTTTATTTGTATTGCAGCATCTCCTGTAAACTGCTGTTGGAAATTAACACTATATACAAGCACAGAGGAAAAGGGTGGTCTAGCCCTCAAAGAACATAAAATCTACCTTATTCATTAAATAATAATCTCAGTAATGGTTGTAATAAGAATATTCCTCTTGAGCTCAAACGTCTCCCCTGCAGAATGCCAGCTGCAGAACGCTCCTCGCTGCCGCCGAGGACTGGCAGGGCGATGCATTTGGCATAACACCTTCCCCAGTGCCTCCCAACCCATTATTTCAGCCCAACAGATGAAGGTAGTATTGGCACAAACTGAAATGAATAAGTCAAGAAGCAAGGCAGCAACAAGGCGTAAGCAAAACGATTGGTATGTGGGACTTACGGATCAGGGGAGGATGGCAGTATATTGACTTTACACTGAGACACGAGCCAAGTGGGTGTATACTGTGAAATCTTTGCTTCTAAGTTATCAATTTTGTTGAATAACTTCAAGTTAGTGTAGAACATATTGTCCTGTTTACTAAGTGAGATTTCATGCAGAAACCTCCTCGTGCTGGAGGTTCAGGAAACGTGTGCCTGAGGGTGAAATTTCAAGGATAGAATATTTTTGATGTCTTGAGGGACCAGAGTTTCCATTTTACTAGTATTTGGAAGGACTGTTGAGGGACATTTTGTGGGCTGAGATGAAAATACGGATTTTGAAGGAAGTTTTAATACTGTACACGCGAAATACAAAATAGGTATAAACTTGAGGTCCTTATTTAATGTTATTTTTACAATCCTCTAAGAGGGTCACCCAAAGTCAAATATGTAGTAATTGGAAACAACTCTTTCAGAAAATATTGCAAATCACAATTATTCATGATTATTCAGTTATTTATGATGAAGCAGTTTTGAACAAACAATTTTTGAAAAAATTGTGCTTCACTTGGGAGCAACTTGGAAACATGGAGATGCAGAATTTCCCCATTTGCTGTGAATAAATTATTATAAAACCTAAACCTTCCAAAATCTAAGGAAGTTTCTACAATAACTCTAACGACAACCAAGTGATAGTCTCAACAGTTCATGTACAAGTTGTTGAAGGAGTGAAAAATTTCTTTCCCCACAAAACAGCATTTCCTAAATTAAAACTTTGCATACTTTTCCTTACTTATTCACATTTGTTACTTCCAATGATACCTATCAGGAAGAGAAGTGACGGGGAGTGGGTGAGCAGGGGGGTATATAACAATTAACTTCTCAGACCAGTTCTTAAAAGCCAAACGCTAGCATAAAGGTCACTCTTACATTTTCAGTTACATTAATTGTAATGTACTTTTTTTCATTGCTTAAAATAAGAAAACACAGCAAAAAGATTTGTTTGATTTGTTGGGGTGTTAAGATGGAGCAATAGCAATTCTCTGTGCAAAAAGCAACTTGCTTTGGTAGTGTTAACATCATTGGGTTGAGCCACATCTGATCTCTTTAGATCCTGATTTCCAGGTGCCTCTTGCTAGAAAGGTTTGGAAAAGAACTTAGATTTAAGCCATTTCAGTAGTTCCAATACAAAATGGCAATTTATTCTCTCCCAAACGCTTAAGTCTTGGGCCTGCACAGACTGTCCCATTAATCTGCCTTTGGATAAATGACGTTGAACGCATAACGTGAATTATTAGAAGATATGGAAACTATCCAGAAACCTGATCTTTACATACATATTCATTATTCACTGTTCAAGCAAAATTGGTCCTGCCAACATATTTTCACCAGCTGACGTATTGGCGTACTGTAGCGGCTTTTTCAGTTTTAAAACTGCATGCTTGATTCGTCACAAGGGACCCAACATTACTTCTTTTCCTGACTGGATAATGACCAAGTCTATAAAATGTCTTCAAGACAACTGCATAAACACTCCTCTTGTTGATATGTCTAGAAACACAAATTAGGAAGCAGGAAATTCCTTCTCCATTTTAAGAGAGTCTCTGAAATCCTGCTGTGGACTCCAGCCTTTTTCTTCGCACGGTCTTACCTGGAAAAGCCAGTGCTGGTAGGAAAAACACTAATTGAAGCAGTTCATTATACACTATCTGCTTTGAAAACACTCGGCCTTGCAAATACAATACAAGGAATACTGAACACAATAGCTTTGGGTTAGGAAAACAATACCACGTTCATAATGTGTCAGCCAGACACGCAAATCTTCTTATTGAACTTCTGCAAGCCATTGGAGAGTAGTCATTCTTTTATTATAAACTGAAATACTCTACAACCTTCAAAAACTAAGATGGACTCAGGTTTTGGAGTATGCAAAACCGTGTTAGTTACAATCACAGACATTTTCTAAGAAAATGTTTTCACCATTTCTAGGTATATTTCCACCAGCTTTCTGAGAAGCTTGAACTGTTTTTACAACCACAACTTCACTTCAAAACAGTCAGCTCTCTTTCCAGCTCCCAAATCCTAGTTTTCAGGCAATATAACCTGCCAGTTTTTCCTCTTTGTGGGAGAGACAAACCTCATACCAACGACTAACCTGCCATCTAGTGGCACTTAAACATTTTTCACCACGGCATCCCCCTGGTTCCTCCGAAGTTTTGATGCAGCATCCCATTGCGGTATTTTTCACTGCCAGTGTTTCAAAACCACATTACGTGCAGCTACAGGAGGAAATTACAGGCTCTGAGCTGTATCTTCTATGTGAGGTCTATGAGCACACTGCTGAGAGTTGTAAAGGTGAAAAAAAAATATTTAGGAACCCATCTAATGCTGGATATAGGGCTGAGAACACAATGGAGTTGTTTCCCTTCTCTTACATTAAACAAACAAACAAACAAACAAACAAAAAAAAAACACCACCCACCCCCCCAATCTATTTTTGCTGGGTTTTTGGAAACCAAGTATTTTAGGAGTTTTAACAGAAGTGACTTAATTTGCCAGTACTTGAACACGTTTCTCAGATGAAGCTGGGAGGACATTTCTAAATCAAACATTGACTCCAAAAAAAGAAGCTCTAGCTTGCATAGTGTCTGGGAAGTGCAAGGCAAGTTTGTCCTCGTTTGAAACCATTCAGCAGAACACCACACCAGCTTATTCCCTTGCAGAAGTACGTTATAACTCCTTTAGGACCACGCCACTGAAGACAATCATTTTTGATGTGTCCATACTGTGCATGCCTCTGGGTCCTAGCTAGCTCAAAGGCTAAGTGACCTTTCTGAAACGCAAGGTTGTTCCTTCTCATACTTTCCCTAAATGTTGGGGAATGCTTACCTGGTCCCTGGAGACCAACTGGGATGCTCTAGCGAAGTTATTAAAGGAGGTTAAAATGGACCTTCTTTTGCAAAGGGAAAGGTTTCTGATTCTTTGGAGGAGCGTCCTTTATGGTATAGTAAATTATTCTGTTCACTTAATCTTGTAGGTTTCCCATCAGAGCGACAGTACGGAAACCTTTTTTTACAATGCATTGTTACCTTTCTAATTGTCTACTCTGTAGGAACAAGTTATCTTTATACTCTCTATCCCTTACCTTACTGCAGTCAGAGGGCCTGGGCAAAAAGCAGAATTCATATCTTTCAGCTCAGAAACCCATTCACTGGCTGAGAGAGGCTTGAGGAGGAAATAAAAAGGCAGGAAAAGTAGGCTAACCATGCAGCTTATTGCGACTGAATAGTGTTTGAGTATTGTTTGAGTTGCGGTGGGTTGGCACAGTGTTCTGTTTTAAAATATACAGTAATTGATAACCGTAATAATCAGGAGAATTTAAGTATAATATAATTTACCTATGAAGTCATAGGTTCAGAAATATTTTATACCTGAAAAAAACCCCACCAAAGTGTTTCAGAGAAGTAATTGACATTATTTTTCGCCCATTGAACCCCATTACTGTAGTGTACAATTTTTTCATTTTTTTAAGTCAAAGCTATTGTTTTTGAAAAAGGTAAAGAATGGAAAGCTTTTTCCCTGAAACAACTAAATGAAACAAATACGAAAACAGCCTTCAGAAGACACTTCTTTCCCCAAAGCAGGGGTTTTCAGAAATGTCGTCTTTATTTTTTGAAGGCAAATATTTGTTGATCAAAGTTAGCAAGGCTGCTAATGCAAAAGCAGTATTTCCAGAGTATTTGGAAACCTTTCTCATTTGCAGGGAGCTCCGTCTGGATTGCTGGTTTCCTACAACTCTCACTTTGCACAGAACTTCCATGAAAATGGTGTTCGTTTCTTGCAGAGCTTCTCCCAAAGACCAGCAACTTGTTTACATCAGTACTGAAGTTGGTGTAAAGAGAATAACTTCAGTTATTCTTCAGAAGCTTCAGAAAACCAAACCTCAAACATATGCATGTATAACTTCTTAAACTGGCGATAACGTGATTTTTGAACCTTGCTGGTTAGGACCTATTATCTGGAGAGTGCTCTTCAGCGGACGACCCTGATATGGAAAAGGATGGCTTTGAGCATCACCAGCTCGCCCTCTTCCTGCCAGTCGTGGTGTTGTGCAGGACACAGCACAGTTGTGAGGGGGAAGTAAGGTGAAGAAAGGGACTGTTCCCCTCTGTTGTCCACCCCTAAGGCCACATCTGGCATTCCACATGCAGCTTGGGCTGCTCTCTACCAGGTGGATGCGGTGCAGGGTCTGATCACCGGGACCCCACCATGAGGTGGTCAGGGCAGGAACGTGCATCGCATGGGGGGAAGCTGAGGGAATGGAGGTAGTTTGTTCATTGTAAAAAAACACATTTGCATGTACAGTTATACACATACCTATATGTTTACTGTACCTGTATCTTGGGTGAATTATTGCATATATGATGGGGTTGTAGATTGCAGAAGCTTTGGCAATAACTGCTGGCACAGATTTGGAATATGGTGTTAGGGTGTTGCCTCGACTAAAACAAAGCAAAAACATTACACACACAGCTATGCCATGGATTAATACTAAATTACTAAAACATATTACTCTTTTTGACTGTTTTTGTGCTGTGTTCTCTTAGTAAGAAGTACCCCTGAAATGTTAATTCAGTCAAATACATTCTTTGCTCAGATGAAAGGCTTGCGTTTGACAGTGCATACTTGGTTTCATTCACTTGAAGCAGGTGAAAGACATGCAAGTAATTAGTTATCTTTTTGATGATGACCAGGAACACAAAGAATCACCCTCCCTGTTTTCACACTAGGCAAAAAAAGAAAAAGAAAAACCAAAAAACCCGCATTGTCATTATCTAGGAAAAGGGAATCGCAGTAAAATAGAAACCAGAATCAAACCTAAAAATCTTTCAGTAGCAACATCTCTACTGCACAGTAATGGGTGTCAATGACTCAGCTGCAAACACTGCAGAAGGAAGAGAGGACTAGAACTGGTCTGAAACCAGTATTGTCCTCTTGACTTTAACTTCCCATGGTCACTCACGTGCAATCAATGTCAGTGCAGGAGAAGCACAATTAATATCCTAGAATCACAGAATGGTTTGGGTCAGAAGGGACCTTTAAATATCTTCTAGTCCAACCACCCCCCTGCCATGGGAAGGGATATCTTTCACTAGATGAGGTTGCTCAAAGCCCCATCCAGCCTGACCTTGAAATCAGTAATGTGCAATGACAAGACAACAGGTCCCTTGGGAGCAGAGAGTGATCGGAGGAAGATGGGACCTCAGGTGTGAAGATCTGGGAATTTAACCTCTTTCCTGCGCACTCTCAGAGGCAGAAGCATATGGTAGAAACCTCTTGAGAGAACATGCATTAGGAAAGAAAAGATGTAGCTCCTCTTA
The DNA here is from genome assembly GCA_013400135.1 of Rhinoptilus africanus. Lineage (NCBI taxonomy): Eukaryota > Metazoa > Chordata > Aves > Charadriiformes > Glareolidae > Rhinoptilus > Rhinoptilus africanus. The sequence goes on along the minus strand of VXBO01001297.1, from coordinate 223,532 downwards.
TTCAAAGAAAGTATCACAGGTCAGAGGAAACAGTGTGTACCACAAGTAGCGAAAAACTCATAACAGCTTTAAAATACATAGACAACCCCTTTCCTGGCTTTATCCACAAGGATATACTGAAGAAAGGAACAACACCTCTAGTGTAATAACTATTTAAAACTCGTCCCAAAGGGACATCTGCTTCTTGTGGGTGACAGCGCTAGTCATACTTCAGAATAACCCATGCTCTTTGGTTTCGGATTACATTTCCACTTACCCTGCCCAGGCAATCAAGGTGACACAAGCATATGGAGACCAGGACAAGACAAACACAATGATGACCACAAAAGCAATTTTTGCCAGTTTCCATTCATTCTTCATGGACTGAGAGAGGCAAGATTTCCGACTGCAGGACCCCAGCTTTTGAACATCTCTGTGAGGAGAAAAAAATACAGATATGTCAGCAGGAGGGTGAAAGAGAGAGGTGCAGCATCTCTAATGCATTCTCAGCAATATGCAAAATGAAGCAGATTTCATCTTTCCCTGCTCTAACTACAGTTCTGTCCTCTCATATTTAAAAATCTAGGAGATCATTAATGTAGTAAAAGTGTTGCATGTGTTTTGTCTCAGCTTTGAGCACGTGTGGGACTGAGACAGAAGAACCCCTGGGACTACAGGATGAGATTGCCACCTCCTTATCTTGACACAAGGAAAGTTTCAGGTTGGGAGGGGGAAGAAATTAGTATCCCTTGCCCTTCATTGCTCTCACAGGTAGAGCAAGCAAAGGCACAGCTGGATCCTAAATCAAATCTGATGGCTTTTCCTTTTCCAGGGAGGAACAGCTTACAGAACTTCCAGTTCACAAGGTAACATGTGCTGGAAATACCCTGACTACTCTGAGGAACCTGGCCCCAAATGCTTACGGGGACATTTTTACTTTCCTGCAGATTTATTCACTGGAGAAGAGTATTTTAAGGGGGAATACAACAGGCAATCCTAATATTTTTGCCAAAAAACATCCCATGAAATTATCTTCTCACATCAGACAAACACTTCATTAAAAAAAATTATTTCAAATGGTTTAGCTTTTTATATTTTTTAGCATAGAAATAAAAATATTTACATATCCATGTTGTGAAATGAAGACATATTTCAGGCTGAAGACAGTTATGACCAGCCAGCAGAGTAAAAAATTATCTCCTGGTGCACTGTGAACATACCCATAAAGTGAGTTTACTGTACTAGTGAGCTAAAGGCTGTCCTGGTTTTGCCTGGGATAGAGTTAATTTTTTTCCTAGTAGCTGGTATAGTGTTGTGTTTTTGGTTTAGGATGGCAATAATGTTGATAACACACTGATGTTTTGGTTGTTGCTCAGCAGTATTTACACTAAGTCAAGGACTTTTTCACCTTCCCATACTGCCCCGCCAGTGAGGAGGCTGGGGCAGTACAAGAAGTTGGGAGGAAACACAGGCATGACAGCTGACCCCAGCTGTCCAAAGGGATATTCCATACACCATATGACGTCATGCACAACATATAAAAACGGGGAAAGCTGCCCAGGGCAGGGCCACTGTTCGGGAACAAATTTAGTATAGGTTGGTTGGTGGTGAGAAATATTTTTTCCATTTGCATCACTTGTCTTTTCTTGTGTTTTATTTCTCCCTTTTTGTTTGTTATATTCCTTTTCATTGCAATTTTTTATTATTATTGTTATTATTTTATTTCAATTACCAAACTGTTCTTATCTCAACCCACAAGTTTTCTCATTTCTACTCTTCCAATTCTGTCCCCCATCCCAACGGGGTGGGAGGAATTAGCTGCCGGCTGGGGTTAAGCCATGACAAAGGCAGGAAAAGTCTTGTGGCCACTGTGCTTCATGGGTGTACAGGACACCAGTGTTTTAAGGATGCATTCTTTGCTTCTTCTCTTGATATGAAATATGCATACACAAAGCATAGTAAAAACCAAGACCAAGGCCAAGGCCAAAAATAGAGCTCAGTAGGAACTTCAATTTATGCATGCAGCTAAACACGCTTGTGAAAATGGAATTTAGCCTTGTGAAGCCAAATGACTTCAACAAGTACCCGCAGATAGGCGCCAAGAAAAGCCATCAGAGCTAATGACACTGTGAGCAGCGGGAAGGACTCACAACTCCAGCTAGTGTTGGATCAGGGCAAAGATAAGTCATGTGCTCATTAGGAGAAAAGTAACTGACAGAATGTAGTTACTGTAGAGATCTAACACCCTGCAGATAAATGATTTCAAAGATAGACCAAGAATTTGGAAAGAAAAAAAAAATGTCCTAACAAGCACAGCCAGATATTGTGCGTGCAGTTGTGATGCTTGAGTGAACCACAAGGTTTTCTGGGATGCCTGCTTTAAATAAAACTGTCAAAAATTATGAGGACTGTTATGTTTACAGAGCAGCTCAAAGGCAGATGATGCCCCCATTGCTACATGCCATTTATCACCCCTTGGGGATGAAAACTGTGCTGGAATGCATAGGGACTGTGTTCCTCGTATGGTAAATCTGAAATACAAATAATCCAAACTATCAAATTATCTGATATACCATTAATTACCACACTCTGGGCTAAGATTAGAACCACGAGAGACTTCTTTCCCTACTCCAAACTGCTTACATCCATTCCAGTTTTTACATTGGCAAAAATATTTCTCCAGTTACAGTTGTTAATGATCTGCCACTTTATTTCCAATTTCAATTCAGAATAATCTTTGATTCAGGTTTTTCTGCAGATAAAGAAACTGAGAAAAACTTCTAGTGCAAGAAAAGGGACATTTACTTATTTCAGTTACATTGCTTACCTGCCAGTGCGTCTTATGGCCAGGAACATACATAAATAGCAATGGAATATTATTATCAGGGGAATAAAAAACACGCAGCAACATAAAATCATGGTGTAACTTCTGTTTGCAGGGGAATAGGTTACATAGTCCCACGTACAGGATATCATCAAGCCCTCGGGCACATAGGAACCTATGAAATACATGGAACACATTATTTACACATACACCCAAATCTCATGCAGTTGCTGATCCAACAACTGAGCAATGAAAATAAATCCCGTACTGTACATATAGTCTCCAAGAGCTATGCATGCTGTATTATATGTGCGGTCTAAGAGTACAAGCGCACACATGGAGAGGAGGTCCTGACTGCCAGACTCTGAGGCACACCTAATACTCCACCTACAATTTGTTCTGCTTAAATACAACCTGGGCGTAGCATGGAGGAGGGTGTCTGCACTGCAATAGGTGCAGATAGACGGTACTACGGCAAACTATCAAGTGCTGGCTACACATCCACCAGAGAACTTATCAAAAAATCTCATTTTTTTCATACCCTAAGTAAGGCTAAAACAAAGCACATCGGGAACTCTAGAACAGATAGAGAGCAGACAACATACTCCACCCGAGGAGCGGAGCCACACTCCATCCCAGTGAGTACAGCCACACAAGAGCAATGATCTGGATGGTGCGTTTCTTTGAAGTCCACTGTATGGATCGCAGGGGCTTAGTGATCACAAGGTAGCGGTCAACAGAAATAGCCAATAAAGTCATCATTGAGGTTATTCCGAAGAGTGCCCCACAGAAAGCGTACAAGTCACAGCCTGAAGCAGAAAATGGCAAAGTCAGGGTTTTTCTTAAAACAGATGCATGTTTTCTCTCCTGACATGATAAACTTCGCATTTTTTCCTGGCTCAGGACTTCTCTTCCATTAGAAGAATTTTCTTAGCCTCACAATTTCATAATTATTAAATGTTTATTAGAAAATCCACAGTTATTAATAAAATACAATCATATGTATAAACACGTATTTAACAAGTTCTACTCTCTACTGTGGGCTGCAACTGGGAACCTTTTGTCAATGGAAAACTGCCTAAAAGAAAATCCAATCTAATTAAAGTTACATTTTCCTGGACTGTTGCCGAATATATTGATCTTAACAGGCTGCAGCAGACATCTGTCTGCTAATGACAGATGGATGTTTCAAAAAATGGCTTTGGTTTATGTAGCTTAAAAAATGTAAAAGTGGTTTAAATTTGATGGCTAAAAGACCAGCTGTAAAACATAACTCCAGCTCCTATATTTAGTAGCAGCACTTTTTAAAAATCCTGACAGTTTTTACATGGAGCAGGGTTTTCCCCCTCTTTGCATTCAGGCATTGTGCTAGCAGATGAAAACTTGTAGAGTTAGACCGTCCCTAATTTGATTCAGGAAACCTTTGTCGAATGATCATTCATTTTTTGAGATCTTACATCACCCCAGGTTGTTATAGACAACAGCCCACTGGGTGTGGGAGGCAATCGAAGTACCAGATTCAACCTTAAAGCAGACTTCTTCTAAAGTCTTTAAAAGTAATCTGCAATTAAGGACCAAATCTCACTCAACCCAGATCAATTGCTTCATTCATGGCAGCATGATAATTTACACCGATTTTACCTAAGAGGATGAGCAAGACTTAAAATATCCTCAAACTAAAGAGCCCTTCTGTGCTGCCAAATAACACATGATCTCTGGACTTGCTCCACCAATGCATGATCACTACTTGGTGCAAATTTTCACCCAATGATGTGATGAGAAGTAGCAGGCAGAGCATCAGGCCTTCTGAGGAACTTGCTATTCTCTTAAACTTATGCAGAAAAAAATTATTTATGACTTAATAACACTTGTCTACCCACCTTCAGCCATAGCATCTGCCCTTACAAGCTAAAGGGTAACATGATTACATGTTGATGTTGACTTCTTTCTCTCCAAAATAAATAAGATGAAAGAATCAAACCTATAACACAAAACATGTGCCATCATGCTGACTGAGGATGCCAAGAACCTGGGTCGTCACCCAAGTGTCTTGTGCTGCTGCCTCCACAGCACAGGCCAAGATTGTTATGGCTAAAAGAGGCTGCAGACAGTGTAGAGCTGGTGAGGTATAAATTAGTGCCGAAAAGTACCTATATCTCCAAGTATCCACTCTCCGTGTAAACTGTTGACAAAGCACATAGGTGCCTGAGAAGCTGACATCAGGAAGTCGCTCACAGCCAAATTCATTATAAAGTAGTTTTGGGGTGTCCTCAGCTTCTTGTTGCTTAAAAACATGAGAAATATGTGGTTTTAAATAAACAAAGCGAACAGTTAGCTTTATAACTTTGCCTACTAGCATAAATAAATATTATCCAGGCTGGAATCCTTGGTGACTTACGGTCAATCAATTGCTAATCATCAGTCAAGTACTGCAGCTACAGATACAGTAATTTCAAAATGATGACTGACAATAGGAGGGGGGATAAAATGGATTGTTTCCTCTTCAGACTGAGGAGAATTCCAGCTGTGGTGAAAAATATGGATTTGTTAAGGAGAAGAGCAGTTACCTATAGGAGCGGTAGCACTGAGCGTGTCCTGCATTCCACAAGACCAGGATCTGAAGCACGCTGCAGAGCCAAAGGACCTGCTTTTGGTGAATATTCAAAAGCGGCTGACCTGAAAAGTCACCACATTACTACTAACTAAATGGCCTTTTGCAAAGTGCCATGGCACAAGCAAGGCATGCACAGAGATTTGAAAAAAATACCTTTTGTTCATACACATCTCATAAGAGATAACAAAACTACTCAGCTGCAGATGAACAGGCAACATTAAACAACGCAACAAGGATCTTAAAAGCAGCCGCCAGCCTCCAATCAAACTTTATCCAAAGAAAACAAACATCACTTCCAGGTTTTTTTTCCCCACATCTCACCACCTGACATAGTCTCACTTCTTAGGGATACCTGCAGTTACAGTCTCTTAGGAAACTTTAACTGGTGTTCAAGATTACCCTTGGCTCTGGCTGAGAGGAATAAAAATTTCAAAAATCACGAAGATACGTGCGAGTTGAAGGGAATTCAATTTCTCCTCTATCTCACAGTAAAAGCCTGTTATTCAAAATAGCTGAACTACTTAATTTCTTTTAAACGTTTATGAATAGGAAACTAATGCTTGGTTCATAACCCCACTAGTGTTTCTAGCACTGTAAGCCCCCTCTGCATCAACATGCATGATGACAGCAAGCAGCGAGCAAGAAGGATTTTGAAATCTAGCATCACACTGTAGGACAGGAGAAGGCTATTTATTTTTTCCATAAGATTTTTGCATACTCTGGCTGCAGTAGCTTTATCTGTCTAGTACAGTGTCAGAAGCCAAGAGAGCACACAAACTGACAGAAATCCTATGATCTGCCTGAAGCAGGGAATACACTGATGGCATGAGCTCATTTCATGTAGCACATTGTTTTCTTGGTCCTTTCAGAACCTCTGAGCTGCTGGAAAGAGTGTCAATTTTTGTCAAGTGTTCCTGCAAATTCTGCAGGGAGCGTGAAGAAGTCTGCTGTTTCTATCATTAAAAATATTAAACTCTTCTTTAAACTTTTCAGTAGAATTGTTAATAGAACATGGTATAGGTTTTCTCGTTTTCTTTGGTTCCTTAAAACATGAGGAATTTACACTGAGTTTATTAGCGATAGTGGGGGAGCCTTCTTCCATTTGATGCCATCAGCCCTTTCTCAGAGATTTAATCCAAGAGAAACCAGCTGCACACAGGCACAGGTGAACCTCAAGGTCAGTTAGATTAACCATAGAAGGAATTTTTGTACCTGTAAAATGCGTAGAGAACTAGGAGGTTTCCAATGATGCCAATGGAGCCAATAATGAGCACACATGTTCCTACCGTGTAAAGAACATGGTCGGGGACCTCTGTCTTGGTCACAGTGTGCGGCTGGGTTCCCATGTTCAAATCCTGAATGGAAAACAGAGGAAAAGGAGAGCTTAGAACATTCAGGATGGTTGTGTCACAGGGGACACATGCTCAGCCTGTTGAAGGAAGGCAGAGCACTCGCTTCTACATTTCGTGCAAATCAAACACAGACCTCTGCGCTCTTTTCATGTCCCCCATAATGAAGTTTCCCTCATGTAGCCTTCATAACCTTAACAGCACCTATTTATATTAAAGAAAGAGTAACAGGGAAAAGAGACTGGAAAAAAACGTTAAGGAAGTTGCAATGACGTGAAAAAGGCAAAGACGTGCGGCATAAAACTCACTCTAGGTAACTGCTGCACTTTAGGGCACAGAGCTAGCTGACAACACGATGTTCAGTTCAACAAGGAATGGCCTGCCATACTTTGGCTTTATTAGGAGCACTGATACCAAATCCCGCACTTACAAACATTAACTGCCCCGGCTCTCACCAAGCTCCCTATCCATTAACTTAGTGCTGCAAAACCTGGGAATTTCCCATGGAAAAGGTAGGAAACTAGAGGTAAAATAGCAGCAGTAGTGTTGTCTGGGTAAGCACAAACACATTAAACGTTCTTGACACCTCTTTCACTGCCCTTTATCTCCAGCACATGAATAAAATCTCACCAACCCTCTAGTATTTTTTTTTCTCTTAAGCAAATTCAGATTTATCATCTGTTAAATTCAGCAGCAGAGCAGCCTGCAGCTAATCCACTCAGCTCTTATTAATGTTATCAATGGGAAGAGTCCAAATCGCCCGATATTCTTATTTACCGAGTCAGAAGCAGCTAAGCCAAGCAGGGCTCTCACACATGTGGTCAGATCTGGGTGGCTTAGTCAAAGGTATGGCCCCTTGTCACAGCCGAGGACCTGCTCTGCATCGCCAATGCACAGCCCAGCGACGTGCGTGGTGTGGGACAAGGCTGATTTTGGCCTGCAGGAGAGGAGCTGGGTGACAGAGCAGGTTCAAGATGATAACTATCACCCCACTGGTAGTATTTAAGGGGCAAGAATGGTGAGAACAGCCTTTCTTCACCCCCTGTTGCTTGCTCCTCATCTCCCACTCTGCTGCTTATCCTTTCCGTCTTCTACTATTCCTCGTTTATCTGTAAGTGCACACACTACAGCTCCTTCCTTGTACAACAGTTCTAGCTGTAGGCATTATCCCCTTGACTATGTGATCCTATTAGGGTGCTCCCTGGGGCAGGTTGCACTTGGTCATAGGAAGCACACGGTGAGACAACCCAAAAACCAGCGTGTCTGGAGCAGAAACGGTGACAGCAAAGCTCCTGGGGCTGAAGCGATGTTGTAAATGGTACAAAAGCTATTGCTTCAAAGCAGAAAACTGCGTTCAAGCTTTCTCAGCAGTCTGACAGACTCTACGCATAACAGGATGGCTCTTGCCAATGTGACACTTCACCACACATAACATCACCGTAAAAGTAGAAAGAAATGAAAGGGAGCGTCTGCTGGTGCTGGCTGCACCAGGGGCTGTCACTGCCGTTCCGAGCAATTAAGCAGCAAGAAAAAAATATCACCCGGTGAAGCCTTTATCCTTGAAGAAGGTGTGAGAGGTAGCGCAAGAGCGGGCAGCACACAGGGAGGTGGCCCTCCAAGGAAATGCAGCTGTGGCCGTTCAGTGGCACCAGGCACAGACGATGCCGTGCTTTCAGAGCTGATTGCCTGGGTACACAAATTAACCACGCTAAACTCCTCTCCTCTTCCCTCAGACCTAATCTTCTTAGCAGTGCACGTACACTAAATTGGAACCCTGCCTCATTTCTGGCAATGCATACCAAAGAGGCTAAATAGGGGAGAAAGGAAAAAGGTCTCTTCTTACCTTCCTTTCCAGCTTATCTGTTAAGCACACGTGGGATTTACCCCTGTAGAGAGGGCTATTATATAGAGGAGTATTATATAGATGTTGTAAATTCAAGGCAAGTAGTACATGGCTGTCGTACACATTATGCTTTACTTCATCATATGGGAACTCACTGTTGCAGAAACTCATTTGAGAAGCAGACTATGAATTTCACACCCAAAGGTGTCTCGCCTTACCTCACTGCTGAAGAGGGGCAGACTTGGACATTTTGCTCTCGTTTATACAGTTACCAGGGGTGAACTGTGTCAAAAGCTGAAAAACGTCTCATGCAACACATCTGTAAACTCAAATTACAGTTTGCTGGCAATATTGGAAGATGTATAAACTACTGATGCTTACAGAGCGGAATTTGGAAGGCAATAAATACCCGGGATTACACAGAGCCTGAAATCTCAGGGAGAAGCTGAAGTGAGGGATGTTTTGATTACACAGTCTCTGGAGAAGGGAACTTGACTTCAGAGGAGTCCATAAAATACCACCTACACTTTTGCTGTGATGTTAATATCAGTAAGAACAACTTTAAGAGCTGAATGAGAAGGCGGCTACTTACTCCCTCTGTCAGTGTTACCCTGGGACAGCAGGATGTGGCAGGAATCCAGCTGTATGAAGTGTGGCAAGCTGATAAAGACAGAAAACCATTTGTAACACTGTAATTTGGATCTAAGAATATAAATGTACATATCTATGTGTAAGTGTGTGTATATATATATATTTCAAAAGAAACCCTCAACTTTGATAAAAAATAATTTCATTAAAATAGTGGAAAATTGCTAAGCAAAACAGGCTAAACCAGTACAAATGGAGCAAGCTAATCAAAGAGAATTTACACCTCATTTTAGTCACACAATCAATTTCACTAATGTGTCATAATTTCACAATGGAAAACTTGAAGAATAAAGATCTAAATACTCTTCAGGCTGAGAATTTAAAATCTACTCTGTTGAACAAATTCTTCTCTTCTAACAATGACCCTTTCTTGGCAGAGAATAACACCCAATTTGAGATAAACCATCAGTATCATAAAGGCTTTAAGATATTCACAAAATTTAAGCTTTTACCCTTTTCCTACAGTATCACATGTTAGAAGCTGGTCTTTTGGGTTACTTTGATTAACAAGCTAAATACTTGATAATGTAAATATTTCACACAAAAAAAATATCTTGAATCCTGGTGATGTGCTCCATTGAGAACCTGTTTTTGCTGATAGTGTCAAAAGCTGTTACCACTCTAGGCATTTTTCTGGTGCTTTTAGTTTCTCCCAAGTAACAAGAATAAAATTAAATGATAGAAGAATATTCCAAGTCGCTGTGACTCTTTCCAACCCAATAAAACGCGATAACTATTGCAGATCTTTCCAAATGACATGGTAACCAGGGAGCAGCTAAGTACAGGAGGTTGCATTAGGTATAGTCACTGGTGTGTCTTAGCAGGTTAGGTCTCTATTAGCTTCTTTTACCACTAAAATGATGTATGGTCAATGACAGCTGGTATGAATCAGGAAAAAATCAATTTGTACTAATGGAAGAGTCCTGCCTTTCAGGCTTAGCAAAGTGTGGATTTTGTATCCGTCTCACACCACTGGTCTCTAACTGCTAGAATACACTGTGCAGTTATACTTCAAGCTATTCATTTTCATTTTAGTAATAGTGAAATTAGACTCTCTGAGACTGCAATCATAAACCTTAGAAAGTTAAAAGATGTGCTGTGAGATGCTCCCCCAGGTCCATCTGTTTCACCCTGCCATGGTGTTGCACGGCTGCCTGGGATTCAGCACACCCATCTCAATAAATTGTGTTTATTGGTGCTCAGCGTCATCACAGCCACATAATACAGAATGAAAAGCCTGTTCTGTATAAGCCACAGCCTGGCTCCTTCACTTTAACAATGTGATTTGAGACAGAGATAATAAGGGAAAGCATTACATTTTGTTCAACTGATATATTGAATATATATTGGATGACATGAGTTTTCAAGGGCTCACAGGAGATGCGTTCACCTGTCCATTTTTCTTCCAGGTTGGCTTTGCCTTCCTCCGTTTGTGGTCCTGGGACAGAATTGCAAGCACTCTACTGGAGACACATCTGTTTCCTAAATGAAGGTTTTAAAGACACCATCCAGAATGACCTGATTGTTTCACTCAAAAATACAAATGTAAACAAGCAGCCCACGAAGACGCCAGTACTTGCACTGTGCTTCTGGCACACTCGCCTATCCTGTACTCGCTTTGTTTGGCTCCTTCTAAATTAATGCTACAATCACTTGTGTTTTGACTCTATGAGATGTTGGACCTGACAACTCACATAAATCATGATGTGGCCTTACCCTTACATGCGATGTGACTACAACATCAAAATGCTGTCACCTACGTGGATGCTCGGAGGGCTTTTCTGGCAGGGTAACTAACAGATCTGCAGGCAAATGGAGGATAAACAATCAACAGCTGTCCCTCAATAGCTGGCAAAGGAAGCAGGCACCAGATATAAAAATAAAACTTGGTCTACTTCTCCCAAAATAAAGATGGAAAACCTAACAGAGAAGGAAAGCTATTCTATGAAGGCTTTTGCAATTTGATTTTTAGTGATAAAACGATGCCCAAATAATTACAGCCATCTGTTTCTGCTTTCCAGTTGGTAAGATTAATAAAGATTGTAATGCAGAAGACAAAAAATTGTGGTTAAAGAAAGGAAGGCAACAGCAGATCCTGTTCAATGGGTAGGAGTAGAAAACAAGGGACAGAATTCAGTAACGGTGGTATGATTGGCATTAGGTGGATAGAAGAGTATCTAAAGCCTTATTTATGCTCTGATTTTGGTCACGGATGCAAGCTTATGTTGTGGAAATGATTTACATTGAAATGAGCTTAAGTAAGGGCTTGCTTACAAGGGGGATTAATGTGCCCTAACAAGAGAGTGAATTAACAGCACAGCAGCCTCCCTGTGCTGACCTGCTATGTGAATTCACAGAGTACAAGTTTGATTTTACTGTACGGAAAACCTAAGTCTGTACAGTTACGCTTGCAAATTTTAAAGAAAAATAACAAACAATATTTAGGTATGCTGATACAGGAGCAGTCCACATGGGCCAGTCTGCAGATGTTTTTGAAGCAGTTAATCAAACTGAAGCAGTTACCAGGTAATGCTTGCCAAGTTCTTTGTAATTTCACTGATGGTCAGTGTAAGAGGTAATTTCAGTGTGAAGCACTATCTGGTTTGAAATGATGACAAAACTGGGCGCTTAGTGAATATCTTGTACATATGAATTCTGGAATCAGCAAACAGAAGACCATTGCTATGTGGTAACTATCATAGGGATAGTGATGGTCAGATATTTTTCAAAATATGATGTACTTACAATGAATAGTTACAGAAAATATTAACACCTTTGGGTATCAAAAAAAAAAAAAAAAACCAACAACCAACCAAAAAAAAAGACCCAAACCAACAACTTTTCTTGCTCTGGTTAACTGAACTGCACAACCACACCACACCGCAAATACAGATTAATTCAGTCCTCAGAAAGTCAAATCAAACCACAACCATCCACATGTGGAAAGTTACTTTACTTATCAGTCTCCGGGCGACACTTTTCTTCCACAGCTCTTTCCAATCAGTTCACATGCCAAAGCCAGAAGCACTCAAACACATATTTATAGCACGCATTTAATCAAAAAGACAATTGGTTTAGCAAACTGAACTGTGAATTTGATGCAGTTCATCCAAAAGTGACAAACAAGAACAGGAACTGCCAGTGCTGTGTACAAGAAATAGCAAAGGCAGCCGGGTACCAAAGTCAGGCACCTGCTCCAGACCTAGGCATCTGTTCATCCAGATTGAGATCATAAATTTGTGGGAAAAAAATGATATTTTTTCTATTATAAAATATATACCTAATTAATTCCATTCCAGCAGGTGCTTCTGTGCTGTTGCTGAACTGGACAGCCAGTAGGAAATAAAAGCCATTTAATATTTGACCTCAGGACTCATTTTGGACATATATACTTAAGATCTCACATTTAGCACAGACCCTCCTTTAACAAGATGCTTTCTTTCACATCCTCCCTATCTGTGCTTAGACTGCTTAAGCCTGACCAACTTTTCAATATCATGAGAATAAATTAGGTAGATACTCAAAAACCTTGGCAAACTCAGGTGTGTCTACAGATCCAGCCTTATGAGTCAATGTCAGCAAGGGCTATTAAAAATTCACGGTTTATAATTAATAAGACAATATAAAAAATTGATTCACATGAGAATTTCACAGCAATCACAAGTAAACATAAAAGTGAAAATAAGTAAAGTTTTGATATCTGTCTTCTCATTACAAGGTCATCTAAGGTCATATTTTCGTCTCGCTAGAGACTGACTAACAGAACCTTACAATGTAAAGTCTATTCTGGAAAGCAAACAGACATTTTTTTCTATGTATATCCCAAGTCACACCACTGAAATCAGCGATTAATGGTAGATTTGCTCCTCCGAGTATTAAAAAAAACCCAAAATGAAACAACAACAAATCAGCCCAGCTGAAACCCAATGAGCTGACTTGTGTTCCAGCTCGAGCCCTATCTGCGCCGCCTGGGCAGGAGTTAGCAAACATGATGGCTTACTCAGAGTCTTACAAGCTATTCCACTGAGCATGCCTGCACAGCCCGGCCTCGGGAGGAATGCTGTGTTATTTGCTCCTTTGTTTTTGTTGGGAAGCACTGGCAAGTAACTAGCACATCCTTGCCTTGATCCAAGTTTCTATAATCAAACCTTGAGGCAACAGATTTATTTTTTTCCAAGACTGTAAAGTGTTAAAGCAAGATACCAGAAGCATGTTTTCTGAGGGCATTTCTTTTCCAGTGCTAGTGCACTTGTATGATCACCCCAGGTCTTCAGAGCATTTTCCTCTACAGAAATTTTATGTTCTATTTAAACACATCTAACCTGAGAGTGCAAAACCTAAAAGAACCTAGTTCAACCGTGGCTTTAGCATTTTGAAAACACAAGCAAATAAAAGCCCACTAGCAGAGTCTGTTAGTACTCAGTTGAGTCAGGGATTCAGTCCATTTTCTCCTTCTCACCTCTCGCAGGCTCACGCGAGAGGTGAGAAGGAGAAAAGGCCAGCACAGCCAGTTCCTTAACGTGACCCCTCATGTTATTGTCCATAATACTCACCATATTGTTCCCTTGGCCATAAACACCTTCAGAATTGTCTGACTCTATGCCCAAATGCGCCCCAAATTACACCACCAGCTGTGCATGCCTAGGCAGGCGGCACATTGAACAAATCTAATCGATGCTAACAGTGCATCAAAATTAGCTGGACTATTACAGTTCAGTGCATACTTGTTTTGTCCATGAGGGAATGGATGACTTAGCATGGTGAAAAAACAAAGCAGTAAGCAGAAATCTCAGGATATATTTTTTAGAGCATTAGAGCCTGTTAAATTAAAACACGTGTAGTCAAAACACGATACAGAGTTATTTCCTTCAATACAACAAATCTTGCAGTCTTCAGGGAGAAATAATTTATACTCTACAGCAAATATTTAAGTTTTTATCTCCTCATGCATTATGCACCAGACACTTTCATAGATTATTTTTCTCCCCCTGTGCATCGTACTGCTAACTGATGCTCTTTAATAATCATAAAAAGTTCACGTAAAAAATAACCCCAAAGCCCTTTATCTTATGTTTGATACTCGGCGGTGAGAGTGTTCTGAACTCACCGTCAGTGTCACCCTTTACCATATCATGTGCTCCTCACTTGAGCTGCCCTCCCGTCTTTACTGCCTCTGAGCTCCCGTAGGTCATCCAGGTCCATTTTACTCATCCCAGGCTGCCAGGTGACTGCTCCTCCCTTTTCACCAGCCATGGATACTTCTGATCGGGTTGCTCCTGCTCCAGCCTGCCCACCACGCATCCAAAGCGATTTCATGGGATGCCACTGTTTGCTGATGACAATGTGGTGCTGCAGCACCCATTACCTGCCCAGACTGAGCCCTTTCCCACTCCTTCAGGCTGAGCAACAGCAAGTGCGACTGCCAGGTGATGCTCACATGTTACTGGTTTTAACTGGAGCACACAAAGAAATGTCTTTGCCTTTCCAGGAATCTTGGCATCACATTTCAAAATTCTGATCTCTGCCAGGGTCCATAAAATCCTGCCCTCAGGTTTCAAAGAGCTTGAACATATGCTCTAGCTCCTGGACAGCTAGACTTCTTTATTTTATTTTTAAAAAAGAGAATATTTTCGTCCTTACTGTTGATATCTGAGAGCGATCCTTCACCAGCCACCTCTGGCTTTACGCATCTCGTCTAGACGTTAGTAGTCTTTTCATTGCACTGTTCTGCTTCTCGGGGAGACCCAGCTCCTTCAGCTGCTGCCAGAAGATCTGTGTGCCAAAACCTCTCTGAGAAGTGGGCCCTGCATTTTAAAGACATCCCATGAAAACATGTGCTTATTTTTAAGGATTCTGGAAAAAAAAAAAAAAATCAAGTACTGATTTTAGCTTCTCAAAAGGTGATTACAAAATGAAAACACATCCTAATAATATAGTTACGACAAGATGTTAATAACTCATACTAATCCTATATAGCCTTTCTAATGACACTTCTAAAAATACATACAGCTAATATTTTTCATCAGTGGGGTCATTTGGTTCCTGCTGGATTCTCTGCTCTCTATATTTTTTCTGTTCTGTAACTTCCAATGATTTGTAGTGAATGACGAAGGAAGTGCAATGATAACAGTAGAAATACACTTCCTCATTAACTACATATCAGTTAAATTTTATTTACAATTTTTATTAGCTGGGCATAAAGAACTGCAGTTCCCTATTTATAAAAACTAAAAAACAAACCAAAAATGATTTTTCTTCTGCAGGAAATATTCTTGATTGAAGGCTTGAAATCAGAGCATTATTCATCAACTAGGGTAATGTCCATATTTCAACAAGAAACTTTGTTGGTAGTAGGGTGGAGGGTAATTTAAAGGCAACCTCCAGCTGCCTGATGCCATTTGCATCTTTCTGTTTTGTACATTTAGGTACATGAAAAATGCTAAAATGAGTTAGGCCGGAGGTCACCAACTCCCATATCTTACACCTGACAGTGTCTGGCAACAGATGCTTTTAGGGGAAGACCACGGAGAATACAGCAAGTGCACCTTCTCCATCCGTTAACTTCAAGCACATTTGTGGATATTAATATGAACGTTGTAGCATTCAATTTCTGTTTAGATCAAAGACATGTCTAATCACACCTATTGACCACGTTGGTGGCAATACACTTACTCTTCTCCTGTGTTGTTGAAAACAGTCCTTGGTGTTTATCTGCACTGTTAGATGCCCAAGTATCATGAAAATCTGGCTTTGGAATATTTTTTGATTAATTTTAGAGAATTTAACTGTATCACTGATGCATTGTTTAGTCCAATGGCCTATGCATTTCAGTCTGATAGGTTCCCACTAGATACTCTAAATGCTCTATTTAGAATAAAATACTTAGCCACCACAGATAATGGAGATATTGGAGATTACTAGGAAGAGAAGGAAATTATCGAGTGAGATATATTCAAGATGACCCGTCTCTGCAGTGAAAGGCAAATCTTTACTGTCAAACGAAGCATGTGGCAGTAGTACAACCTCCCTTAACTCTCCAAAACAAGATTCAAACAAACTCTCATCGAGGAAGAAGATCATTGCTTTTCTAGTCGCCTGGAGGTTTGAAGCACTTATGAATTCCTTGTGGATTTAGTATTGCTAAAGGAACAAACAGACCAACGTCCAATGAACAAGTGAAACTGGAAACTCCATTTACAATTAGCAACCTACTGCAGTACTGAAGACTTATTTCAGAGGAAGATTGAAGCAGTACTGGCAAACTAATAAGGAACTACAATATGGGCACAATTAGAGAGCAATTAGAGCAATCAAAAGACTCCCAGATTTATAAAATACTAAAGTAACGGAACATATTTTGACACATTTTGTGGGAATAGGCTTGTATATTAAAAGTAACTTCTGTATCTCCCGGAAAACTTAATTATCTCATGGCAGCGCTCGTCTTGGAGGAAGAAACAATATCTCACACAAAAGCCTTTTCTTTGATCTGGAGAAACATCAAGACAACTCTGATATAGCAGTGTAGGAGCTTCATCCTTTCCCTCTCCACTGTTGTGTGCAGCACACTGAAAACAGGGATAGAGTAGTTGTCTAAATGGGGCCTCTTGTTTTAATTACATAGAGAATCTTCTTTAGCTCTGACTAACTTCCACAGACCACTTTTTAAGACTTTACAAAAGATAAAAAAAGTTTTAGCATGACGCATTAGGAAACACCCTCTTCCTCTCACCCTCACAATAATCTCCAGATCTGGGGTGCATTTGAAGCAAGTCCTGCATTGCCTTTGCAACATCAGCTTGGAACCATGATGAACTATCAGAAACAAAAATTCTCAGCACAAAGCACCTTCCTTTCCTGTTTTAAGACAAAAGTGCCATTTTATAAAAAGAGAAGCCCACTAGCCAGTTAGGTTTGAACCTTTTTTTACCATACCAAGTCAGAAAGCCTCAGGGAGTCCCTACAAGCTTTTTCTACAGAGCCCTACTTCTCATTCAGACAAAACCTAACTCCTTCTGAACCTTCATTTTTAAGAAGCATATAAGCAAGCCAGAAAAGTAACATGCACTGTAGAATCTCACAAACCAAACAAAATTAAGTCTAACAAAGCATTGTTTGTGTCTCAAGTCACTTTACATTTGAGGCCACATGGGGCCTTTCTCAGTGCAGTCAACTCCATGAAAGCACGGCACTAAAGAGCATTTCTCCATGATGAAACGGGTGAAGGGACAATCTACTCACAACAGCTGTAAGGGTGAGAGAGATATTCATTTAAGATTTCTCCACAAGTAAATAGCCCATTGAAAACATATATTTAGCATTAATTGCAAACTTGTACTGACCTTTAACAGTAATTTATTGCTGTTAGCTTTGTTGTGAACAAATGGAAAACACTGAGCTAATAACAAGAGTTGAAAAGCAATTTCACAGCACTTGTATGGTCATTATGGCTGAATACAAAATAATTCTATTGCAAATGGGTTACTTAAGGGCCTTGAAGTATTACCCAGGACACCATCAGTCTGCTACCTCATGCACTATAGAGGAGGGACTGCCCGTACTGCAAATCTTGCAGCCCTCCAGCACTTGAGGCAACCCGCCTTCCCTCATCAGCTGCTTTAGGACTGACTGACCTGCACTTACCTGCAGCAGTGCCACTAAAATTTTCCAAAGCACCAGCATTAGTCCAGGAACTCCCTGGTGCTCTTGCTGTCCTCGCTAACCTTCGTTCGCCAGCGCTCATCGTCTGTGCGATGGTCCCTGCTGTGATGCTGTGGAGGGAGGGGCCTCTTATGTCAGCGAGGGCATGGTGAGGCCAACGCCGCACAGTTCTAAGCCGTGTTCACTCTTTCCCTACCATGGTGAAGGTTCAGTCAGCTACGTTAACACAGAATCACAGAATCACAGGGTTGGAAGGGCCCTCTGGAGATCATCCAGTCCAACCCCCTGCCAGAGCAGGGCCACCTTAGAGCAGGTTGCACAGGAACCCATCCAGGCGGGTTTTGAATGTCTCCAGAGATGGAGACTCCACCACCTCCCTGGGCAGCCTGTAATCTGAGTATTAGCACAAGTCTCAGTATAGAAGTCGTAGCAAAAGATATCAGGTATTTAAGAAAGTAAAGGCAAGTAATTTTCTGATCACTAGGGTTGTTGTTTGCAGAAAGCTCAATAGCAGTACTTTGTCCTTTTTCTAATTAAAAACCCCAACAAATAAACTTCCTCCTCACCTGAGAACAAGTCCTTTTTCAGGCCTTGATGACTTAACAGGGCACAACGAAAGCATGCTCCTTCTGTTGCTCTTTTAGCTCTAGACTAGCTGTAGCTATTAAAATTGTTTGTATCGTCATCCAGTCAGCATGGACTTGGTGTCATCTAACCAGTCATTTGTTGGCAACACAGCTGTGCAGTCAGTAAATTTCCATGGGCATCAGGCACATATCCCCACCTGGCATTCAAGACTTCTGGCCTGCATCCTCCATTAAACTCGGCAGCCTCTCACTGTGCTCTCTCTATTTGCAGAGCAAGCATCAGAAAAGTCCATCTGCCTATTTCTTGGGCTTTCTACTAGGGTATGTTTCAGCTTCAAATGCTGTCAAACAAAGCAGCTGATACCATTTCCTGGCTCTGCTCTCAGCAGGAGAGCCAGTGACTCCAGGCTCGGATGTCACTGTAGCAGGCTGTGTATGTAGTGATCCAGCTGCACAGCAGCACAAGTCCGCACTCTTGACCCATGCCATACGTTCTGCAGGCATGCCATCACGTGTTGAACTGCTGACTACCACCCAGCATCACACGTTTCTCACTGTTTTGTTATCTACTTTCTTAACCGTGCTCTCAAGTCCCACTATCTACCAAAGCCACACAGTGGCCACACAGTGAAGTTTGACCAACATCTGTTAATTTTGATGTTTCCCAGGGTGACTCTCCTCATCAGAGAATTTATAGAAGGTATCTAGCGGCCATATTCTTGAGTGCTTTGGGTTGCGTACAGTAATTTTGTGCAAGTCAGCCTGACACTTGCCTCTCAGCTGTGTCACAAGTAAATCCTTCACTTCACTTGCACCAGTATACCAACATTTCCCGCTTTTCAGGGCTCAAAGAGCTTAGCTTGTATTGCAGCTGCAATGTCTTGCAATTCCATGTTTTCTTGTTATGTTTGCATAACTTGGAGAAATGCTTGGGTACACTGATACCAAAGGCTGAATCATCTCTTCTAGTAACATTGCTTCGTCGTGTTCTGGTGGTTCAGGAATGTTATCAGCCTCATTTAATTGCCTGCAACAGTATGCAGACATATATCTCTATTCTGGGCCCAGTCTGGTGCGTGCAATGAGTTCTACTTCAAACTCCGTTTAGCCAAGAGCTGCCAAATTAAGCAAGCCATCTTTGGCAGTCACACTCTCTCTCTGCAGGCTGGCACCCCAGCTGGCACCCCTCTGGAAGTACAAGACATCCTGGGGGGGGAGTAATTTGCGACTTCTAAAGGCAGTCAAACAATGTCCAAAAAATTCAACTTTAAATCTCTTGATGAGCTTACTGAGGTATGTGCAAATATATTCATGTTTACGTACAGATAAGTTTATGGCAAGAGAAAGTAATACAGAACGTGAACTAGTTCAAAAATTGGCAAGTAAACAATGACAGTGAAAAAATCTTGGACTTCCTAGGATACCATAGAGAAAGTTGAACATGATAAAGTTGTGATTAAAAAGACAAAACCAATTAGAAGTGAAGACCTTCAGCACTGCCAGAATGCACTCAATGCATTTAAATGATTCGGAGGTATGAGTTACATGCTCTAACTCCTGTTC